>JAGPOW010002742.1:3199351-3268348 GCA_030014935.1 Caiman crocodilus | reverse complement strand
CATTGGCCACCTTCCAGTCCTCCGGCACTTGTCCAGAGCTCCAAGAGAGCTCGTATAACCGAGTCAAGGGCTCAGCAATCACCCCCGCCAGCTCCCTCAGCACCCTCGGGTGTAGGTCATCCAAGTGGTCATCCAAATGCCAAGTGGCCTGGCATTTCCTGGGGGCTCCCACCAGACCACCCTTTCCCAGCAGGGCACAGTTTTACATCTTACCTAGGACAAGGGGTCACCTCCACTCCATAGCCCCTGTCCTTACCTCCTGTCTATGGCCAGAGCAGCCTTTCAGCCTGATGTTACCTCCTTCCTCTTGCAGTAAACTGCAGCCCAGCTTATGTCCCTGGGTCCAAAATGGCTGCCCTCATTAGGCACTTGGCTGCTGCCTGTTTTCTGCCCTTAAAGTGGCAGGCACCAAAGGTGCTCTGTCACAAGGTGTAACAGGGAAAAGTGCAAACTCCTGCACTTAGGACTGAAAAATCCTATGCACCAGTAAGGCTGGGGGTGGAAGCAGCACTGCAGAAAGGGGCCTGGGGGTTACAGTGGACACTAAGCTGAATATAAGCCAACAGTGTGCCCTTGCTGCCAAGAAGGCTAACAGTATACTGGGCTGCATTAGTAGGATCATTGCTAGAAGATCAAGGGAAGTGATGCTTCCCATTTCTTTGGCACTGGTGAGGCCACAACTAGAGTACTGTTTTGAGCCCATCACAACAGAAAGGATAGGGAAAAATTGGAGAGAGTCCAGAAGAATGCAATTAAAATGGTTAGGGAGATGGAATCCATGACTTCTGAGGAAAAGATGAAGAAACTGGGCTTATTTAGTCTGTTAATAAGAAGACTGAGTAGTATTTGATAACATCCTTTAACCACTTGAAGGGCTCTATCAAAGACAATGGAAAAAGACTATTTTAAGTGATGGCAGATGACAGAAAAAGGAGCAACGGTCTCAAGTTACAGTAAGGGAAATTTAGGTTAAATATTAGTAAGAACTTTCTCACTAAGAGGGTAGTAAAGCACTGGGACAGGTTACCCAGAGAGGTGGTGGAATCTCCATCCTTGAAGGTTTTTTATGACCTAGCTAGACAAAGCCTTGGCTGGGATTATATAGTTGAGACTGGTCCTGTTTTAAGCAAGAGGCCGGACTAAATGACCTCCTGAGGTCCTTTGCAACCCCAATTTTTATGATTCTATACAATTCAAATCAGAATCTTAGATCAAATATTAAATTCTTCAAACAGCCAATATCTATCTGATACATTCCTTTCAAAAATGTAATTGGCTCAGAAGTTCTGTAACTTTTCCTGGAGCCCCACTGGGTGATCTGTAGTTTTCATTTCCTGTAATGCATTTATATAATCTAATGGCCTGCATGATTTCATGACTTTGGCCATACAAATCCCACTGGACAAATACTTCTGTGCCTATAGTTGCATGAGTTGAGAGTAATTTTAATAGATGAAGCACTACTCTACATAGCAATAAAATAGCAGAATCCTGAGAAATCTGTGAAAGGAGAAAGTGATGGTTAGTATCTGATGATCACAGTAAGGAACATAGAAGTAAGAAATAGAACAATGATCAAAATGAGTTACATTTTGACACTGCAATGTCATCAGGCTCTAATGAAATAAAATGGGTGGGAAAGAATATAAACCTTCTTCTCTGGGAAAGTTGCTCGTCAGTGCAAGATGGCCATACTTTCTGTTATTAGATGCCTAAGTAGTAGGGCCATGCGAAGCTTCAGCCCCTGATTCGATTTGGCGGAGATACGGCACGATTTAGAAGCTGAATCTCCGAATCTGAATCGATTCAGAAGACCCTTTAATATCTCCAAATCAAATCGGAAACTTCTGAATTGATTTGGAGAGATTCAGAAAGATTCAGAGATTTGGACATAAAGACAGCTTTAAATGTTTTGGTTTTTTTTACATACCTCTAGGTAGCAGGGTCTCATGAATGCTGTGATGCTGGGGGACATAGAGTGTCCCACAGAAGCATGGGGGGCTTCCGCTGCACACTCAGCAGCAGATCCAGAAGTGAACAAGAAGCATTTCTGGTCTACTTCTGGGTCCTACCAAACAGTGTGCTGGGCCCCCCTTCCATCTGCATCCCTCTGCCTTGGCGACTGGTGCCTCCTGGGTCTGGGGGAGCACCCAGGTTCCCCTTGCAGCCAATTACTGAGCTAGGGGGAAGCACCAGGGGCCCCTAACACATTCACCAGCAGACCCAGAAGTGACTAGAAGTACTTCCTGTCCACTTCTGGGATCACTGCTGAGTACATGGAGGGTCCCTCCACACTCCTGTGGGATGCTCCATCTGCCCCAGCTTTGCAGCAATTACAAGTCTGTCTGGTACCCCGAGGTATGTAGAAATAACTTTTAAAGCTGTGCCTGTGTCTGAATCACTGATTCTCTGAATCAGCATCAGATCTTCAGATTTAGATTTGATCGAATCAAATCAGGAACAGTGATCTTAATTAATTGAATTGAGGTTTCTGATTCAGCCCAAATCTGAATCCAAATCAAATAGGGTCCACTTCACACACTCCTAAGTAGCTAAGACAGATAACTTAGCTCTCTAAGTTGATATAGTGCTAGATTTTCCATCTGTTACACTACTTTGTTGCTGACGCAACTCCATTCAAGTCTCTGGTGTTTCAGTGGTAAGAAGCTGGTAAAGCATAGTGGAAGAAGGATATCCTCAATCTCAAAACATCAATATGAATGGAATTAAAACACATATTCCTTACCAAGTCTTTATTCCAAACTCTAGCATTGATTTCAGAAAAAAATGGAAGCTTTGCTTGCTTTTTGACTGCAAGAAATGGGCCAGTGTGAACCTATTAGTAAAGAATCTTGATACCTTCATAATTCCTCTAAGAACCTACTCTTTTGAAAAGGTTGAATAGTGGAGAAATGAACAATCTTTCTTTCATGCCTGAATTATAAATGCATTTGATCTTTCAGTGGAATGATGTGCAGATGACCTATAACATTCAGATAATAATTATCCTTGCTCATATGCTTTGCACCTTTGATTTAAAAATTCTGGTTAAAACTCAACAACAGCAACTAAATCATATACATTTGACAACCACTGTTGCAAACAAGCAGCTTATTTGTTTCATTTAAACAAAAATACAAACTAAAGAGTATGGTAACAAATAATTTCTTTTACCTCATCTGATCATATTTATTAATTACAACCCAATTTTCTAAAATACTGAGCAACCACAAATTCTGTTTGAATCCATAAGATCTGCAGATCATTAATGACAGTTAAAATTTGCCTATAACTCTCCAGAAGAACTCAACACACTAGGCACACACAGTATAAGATAAAAAATGGAAGACACAACAAAAAAGAAAATTCTGAAATAGCACATATTAAGAACTGCCTTAGCACCAGTCCTTTTTTGGGAATTAATCACAGAATGTGAATAATGGGCCTTCAGTTTTTGTCTCAGTTATTATATCTACCTTCCCAGTTATTAATTAATCATTTAGAATGCCTCTCACTAAACAAAAACATTACACTGTGTTTCTGAACAAGAACTTAAAAAAAATTATTCTCGGAGTCACTGGACCGTATATATAGAAGGGTCCAAGCCTCTTTTAAAACTGAAACTTACATTGAAGAACCAGTAAGAATCCCATCCTATAAATTGTGCTACTAATTGTATAGATGCACATCATAAAATCAATCTCTGGCATTTCTTCAATAAAACCTTTATACTGGAAACAGCATAAAATCTGGTTATAACATTTTTCTATTTTCTAGACTATTTTCCAGACTAACTGTTCTTATCCTCAAGCCCAGGCACAAAACCTGTATTTAGTGGTTGTTCACTGGGAACTGTGTTTATAGATCAAAGGCATACATTATGTCCCTTAAAGATTACTATTCTCCCTTTTCAGCACAGCTATAAAATAAATATTACTTTAGGTAACTTCGTAAGAACTATTTGGGGTTAGTGTCATTATTAGAAAATATTACATTTTTAAAATGGAATGATTTAGATGACTTTTTCTGTCTTTTTTCTGGCCTCCAGCATTAAAGAAAAGGCATGGGCTGGCAAAGTCTGTCTTGTGTTACTAGCCTGTGAAGTACAATACTTAATCCATATGAGCTAGGGGTGACTATCCCTAAATACATACAGCTAATGAAAATTAATAGCATTCTCAAGGACCTTATGTTCATGTTGACATTTCCCTGACAAATCAGAATTATAATTGTTCACTTAGTGCTAATGTCTGGACAGAATATAATTTTGCCTGTAGTTGTCCATTCAATCAGAAAAGACCCTAAAAATAAGAAAAAAATAAGATATATAAGAAGATGGGGAGAGGAGAAAAAAGAAGGAAACATTCAAAGCCTGTGAAGGAAGAAAACAAAGGAAACATACGAGCACAACTCAACAAGTGATGCTGTCAGAGGTTATAATACAGATCAAGAAGCAAAACTAAATGGAGTAGCATCAAGTAATAATGTTGGGGAGGCAGACATCAGCTGGCAAATATTTTTTAGGGAATAGGCAGATTTAAGGCTTATCTCAACTTTGGCAGTATATACTAGTAAACATGCTATAGACCTGGGAAGTGACCAAGCAGGTTTCTCTTGGTTTGCCCCTACAAGGCTTTGCTCTCTAAAGGATCTAAGATTGGCATCAGGGGATGAACCCAGAGCAGCCTCACTGGCTAATTTTCAGATCTGGAGTATCAGCAGATACTAGTGCATTGGGCATACTCAGCTCCACACTCATTGGGATCAGCTGTTGCAGCAATACAGACAAGCTCTTGGGGCCCAGCAACACAATCCTCATTCCTACAGGTGAGTACAATCTTGCATAACCAGTTTCATGTGCAAGTACTTGTGCAAGTAATCAGCACTGCAAGCAGTTTAAACAAGGTTCATAGATTAGAAGCTGAAGCTGCAGACAGGACAATTGAAAGAACTAGGTTGAAATGGAAAAGAAGGAGGAAACTGGCTCATCCAACTGGCTTTCCTTGTGGAGGACCAGATGGCAAACTTTGGTTCTCTGATGAGAAATGGCCTTCTTTTAAACAACAGTTGAACAACTTATTGCTGCAAATCAGCAAGTTCTCTCTTCAGCTAGCGCCAAAAGTATCTTTCAGAAATCTACAGGGCTTGAAGGCTGATTGGCAAACTCATGGTTGGATTGAAGCATCTACATTTCTGCCAAATCTTTCAGCACTACTCTGAGATTTATTTTTGGAAATCTTTTCCTGCAGCTGGGTTAAATAATCATTTATTACAGTACACTTAGATAAAGCATGTTATGTAAATGCATTCGTAATGTATGTCTTGTAAATATTAGTGTGTAAGGTCTTCCAAGGTCTACTACGTAAACCAAAGATTCATTCAGCATAAGCAGCCACCTACACCTTCATAATAGAGACGTCCAATGTTAGAATTTCAATGCAACAACATTTCTTTTGTAAGCAATATCACTGTCAACACAATGCTTTACACAAAATCCCACAGGAAATATCATTCTAATTAGTTACCAAATTTTCACTGAATACATTTCATAATGTACATAAAGTTTCATTTAGGATTTGAATTTAAATAGATGTGAATAATCACAGCATTAGTTACTTGCTGAAGTTTCCAGTTTGCGTTTATGAGGTGGATCTTCAATAATTCTATTAATATCGCCGCGATTCTTTAGATCCACTGGTTTCTCCCATACAGACAGCTGCATTGTAGGGTTGAAGAAGAAGACTCGGTCATCTCCAGTCCAGACTACACACCTATTTTAATTAACAAACTATACTTAGATAATCTTACGTACATTAGAGGCAAGATATTAAACTCATAGTGAACTCAGTATTTCCATAGTTTTTACTCTGCAAAGTAGAATGCACCTGAGGCTGACAAGGCTTCTGGACACAGGTCATTTCTCCACAAAAGACAAAAATGTATTTATCAGTGGTCAGAACAGACTAAACAGATAAGTAATAGTTCCAACAAGAGGAATAAAGCAAAAATTAAAACTGGGATGCTAGCAACAACTGAAACAGTTGTAAGGATTTATATTGCACATTTTGAAGATGCATCTGTGCAGGTGGTGAGCTGCAGAAGTTGAGGGTTATTTTACATAGCCAGTGACTACTCAAAACCCTGCTGCAAGAGGAGCCTTTTGGTAAAAGATAGTCACAGAAACTTGCAGGGGCTGTCTCTGAGGTAGAAGGCCTAGCCAAGATATAATTTGGTTTCCCCAGTCTTGGAACACAGCCAGACTCTAGTGGGTTCCATGCTACAGAAAAAATAAGGGTTTAATATAAAGTCAATTTAATCAGATTTTAATCATATATGTAATGTAACCAAATTGTGACTGCTACAAAAACAGAATTCCTTGTATATTTAAAATGTTAAAGTTGGCATGACATCATCTTTATTTCTTGTATAACTTTTAAAAAACAGAAAAATATTTGTTTAAAAATAATTCTATTTTAATGATGTATTATCAGACAATCTAAGTTGCACTTAATAAAATATATGTTTAAATAGAAATTTAGTGTATGTACTGATTCTGCATTTTGTCTCAGTTTAAGAACATTCTATACAACACATACGCTCTAGTATTTTAAAACACACCAAAAGGTCAGATTTGGGTTTTCTAGAAGCAGAACATTTTTATTAATGCAACCTCTACAGTACTTGAAAGCTCATAATGGCAAATGGGAACACAATTGGGAAAAAAGACATGCTTTAAAATAAATCTATTCTGTATAAAAGGATTAGAGCATGAAAAATGTTATACCAATGAAAAGCATGATAGTCAGATAATTTGAAGTTTTCTGTGAACTAAAGTATATTGTTTTGTAGCAAGATAGCATCACTGATCCCTGCCCATCCTTCTAAAAGAAAATATATGATCTCTGAAATAGCCCAAAGGCAGATTGTATACATTTATAGTGCCAGGAACAGTTCTGTGCAAGATATAAGTAATTAAGCAAATACTACATGTTAAGCAAAAAGTGAATCATGTGCAGTTAATGCAGGCACTCCCAAAGTGGAAGTCAGAGATGGGATCTGTGGAAAAACTCAGCTTATTTTCAATTAGTCATCCCTAATATTAGTCTCCTGTAGCCTCTGAGCTAAACTTTCATGTTATTGTGACATACAACTGCTTTACGGCAGAAAATAGCTTCTCAGAAAGCCATCCTATGAGGTAATGATTAAAAAAAGAAAACCTTACTTTGTGCCAATTCTCAGGTCTATCAGACACAAAGGGTACATCTACACATAAAATTCAGGTAACACAATGAACTCTAGAGCAATTTGAGCTTGAGTCAACTGCTCATGGGCACAGCATCTACACGTGTGCCCAGGACATGCACCCAGCAGCAATTTGACCTGGAGTGGAGAAAGCCTCTGGCTGGCTGGCTAATGTATGTTCATAGTCAGCATTTACACATGCATTTCAGTGCAGTAAAGTGCTCCTCAGGAAGACAGTACTGTCCCTGAGAACTGTCTTAGCATGGAGTTAATTAGTGCATCCTAATACTGGTGCATGTGTACACTGTGATGTTTTACTGAGGAGCTAAGTAGTTTACTCTATAGTAGAGAGCACATGTAGATGCACCCAAACTGTTCAAAAATAAGTAACTGTACCATTAACCATAACTCACTGGGACAAAACAAATTAGGACAAAGTTAATGGAACATTTCAAAAACAAGGAGCTAAACTAGCAAAAATAAAAACAAGCATGTTAAGAGTCCATTACTAGAGTGAAAAGAGGGTATCAGCATTTTACTGATTAATTTTAAAGGGTTAATGTTTTCTCCGTAGCTAAATTTTTGGATTATAGTATGATAATGGACCCAAACCTGTGTGGTGCTGAATGCCTTCAGCAAAATGCTAATAACCCTCAACTGGAAACAGTTTTAAATGGCAAGACAGCACAATTAGCATTTAATAGAATTTGACCCAACAGGAGTATTACATGGACTACATGATAAAGTTTATGGCCGGATGCCAATTTACTATTACTGTCACCATTATACAACCATACACTGGACTATCTAAACTAATATTTGGTGGAACATCTGACTAGCTTTTGAACATGCATATTCTTTGTTTCTTCTGATGGCTAATCAAAAATTAGCCCCTCTGGCCAAAAGGGAAGAACAAGACTGTTTTCAGAAAGATTTTGATGTAGCTATTTAATAGTGAACATTTCAACATATTATCACTCTCACCTAGTCTCTAGTCTATGATATACAGTTTCTATCATGATGGTGATTTGATATCGCATCTGAGAGAGAAAATGTATTAGTTATTCGAAGTTTTGCTGCTAGACCACCTGGAGCCCAGACACTTATCTAATAAAAACAAGGTGATTGCTAAAATAGAAATGGCACATTTCCACCTCTGATTAGAAGACCAAGCAAATACCTCTAGAGGGATGTTAAAATGGATCCAAATGGCAGCTCCCTCATGCTGTCTTTTCATTTTTCCATAACTAATCCAATTTGACATTTAATTTAAAATTACTGTCCCTTCCCCCACATCGTGTCATCTGTCTCCCTTTGGCATAATAAAACTTTCAGTTACCCAAAGGGGGAAATATGGTATTTTTGTTTCAGCCATAGTGATCAAATTGAAAATGCAAGTGATGCCAGGTTTTCTAGTTAAAATGTCTCCTGTGATTAAAACAATGAAAAATATGTAGAATAACCTTAAATAGTTTACTTATATAGGAGTTAGGCTAACAAACACTTATGATTATTATTTTTGTCTTTAAAATATAAGAATTAATTTTATAACACATACTCATGAGCTTGATGCCAGGAAGCACTAGTAAGATCTGAAATTGTTAAAATCACTAATTCATTCTGCTTAAGAATTAATGTCCTGGTCTTCTCGGTATGTGATTTTCCCTGGTCAATGGAGAACAGTTTAGATGCTCAAATTGCCTGAGCTAGGTAAATGCCTTTGGCTAAGTACAGATGTTCCAAAAGCCTAAGGCAGAACCTCTGTATGGTGCTTTACTCAAATCTCTCCAAGTTAGAGTGGGAGTGATCTAAAGAGATTTTCAGTATTAGGTGGGCAGAACAACTTGAAGCCTGCCTGCACTGCCCAAGGCCAGCAAGTAGGGGTGCTCTTGCACACTTCCCAGCATGCCCCATGGCCTCCCTTGGCTGCTGAAGACTCCTGAGCAAAGCTGATCTTACAAATTACTCCTGATTGGTTGCTGGGCATGGGCCACCATACCCTCAACCACCTGTTGCATCACTGTGGTCCCTCCCCCACGCCCCTCTCCATCATGACTTACACGTCTTTGCATCCCATTTTGCCCTCACCCTGCCATGGAATCTCATCACCCATTCCCAAGCAGGCAGACTCAGAAGCTGTGGAGGGTCTTGCTGCTCAGCTTGCTTGACCTACCAGAGGCTACGGACATCACATTGCCCACCTGGACCTGATGAGGCAGCAGCTCATCATGGCATGTGCCCCTATGTGCACAAGCCACCAGCTGGCTGTCCCACCCATGCCCAACTCCTTCAGTTACTGCCTTGCCAACCAGTTTGAAATGGACAGCACCACAGCTGGAGTGGCCATCCAGGAGGTTCCCCATGGTTATCCAGGGTGTCTTGAACAACCGCTTCATCCACCTTGTCTGTAGGTGAGATGCAGGTACTGCAGAAGGTGGTTACCATCTTCTGCTGCATGGGCTTCCGCAACTGTATGATAGCCAAGGACAGAACTCATATCTCAGGTCCTGGCTCTGGTGCAAGATGCATGGGTGAAAGCCTGCTGTGCCCCTGTAAGCCTAGGGACCCCCAATGAGCCCCAGCCTGCCTGCAGGTAAGCAGAGGCCCGCGGTGGGAGAGACATAGACAGCAGGGAGGCAGCTGAGTGCACCTGAGGAGAGTCACACCCCACCTCAGCTCCTTGTTGGCCCAACCCCCTCAGGGACCTGCACAACTGGACTGCTAGCACATGGGACAGGTTTGGGGGGAACCTACCTGTTCCCTCCTTCAGTGGGGGGAAAGGGACCCCCCTTAGCACCCTGATAGTAGTGTGGCACCAGCCAGCCCTTCTGCACATGCGTGTAGTTTAAAAATCACCCGGCAATGGCATAAGCCACACTCAGGTCCTATCTCCAGTGTGAGATGTGGGGGTGAAAGCCTGCTGAAGCTCTGTGAGCCCAGGGAACCCCCGGGAGAGACCCCCAGGACCCCTGCCAAGTCCTGGCCTGCCTGCAGGTAAGCAGGGGCTTATGGTGGGAGGGACATAGCTAGCAAGGAGGCAGCTGAGTGGAGCTGAGGAGGGTCATGCCCCAGCATCTACTTCATCCATCCCCCCAGACAGCTGCACAACCAGAGCCGTACAAACAGGTCACACAAACAGGCCATGCAAACAGGCACATTTCTGGGCCCAGTGCATGAGTTAGCCTGGGAGTTTGTGCAGGAGGGTGAGTGGGGGGGGAGGGCCACGGCCCTGCCAGTGAGCCCCCTCGGGTAGGCAGTACCATGAGTAGCTGGCCTACCAGTAACATGATGCGGATAGGCACATGCCGTACCCCAAGGGTCCCCTTGGAGTCTGCAGCCTTCCTCTCTGGCACCTCAGAGGCCTCCACCTGGACAGAACCCATGGTTCCTGGCTCCACACAGGTGGAGCCTCTGGCTACCTGGTATATTTCCAGGCTCTTGGGACCAGGAGCAGAGCCACCTTCACTTGTGAAATTTGCTCCATTTTGGAGTCTCTGGAGTGCCAGATATAGGCGCTCCAGGCTGCAGTCCAGAGACTGTGGGTCAGCAGGGATTGTGAGTAGGAGATTGACTCCTACTGCCAGGCCCTTTACCCGCTGGAGGCAGAGGGTAGACCAAAGTCACTTCCTAGGACAAGGGAGAACTTGGGAATCTTTTGTACTGTCCAGCAAGGGGTGTGACCAAGGTGGTCAAGGGCCCCGAGGCCCACCATACCAAGGTCCCCTCCCCTCCGGGACTCTGCAACAGATACAGACCTCTTGCAGCCCCACTTGAGCCTTCCAGAGCTGCCAGCTCATGCAGGCAAGGGAGGATTATCCACCCCTACTCTCCCTAAGATGAAATGCAGAGTTGTCATTGTGGTAGACTCCTTTCTGAGGGGGATTAAGGGGGTAATGCCCTGACTCCCTAGCCCGGGAGGTCTGCTACCTCCCAGGAGCCCACATCAAGGACATAGCAGAGAGGGTACCAAAGATTCTGGCCCTCCAACCACTACCCTATGATCCTTATTCATGTGGGTGAGCCAGGGTTTTGTTTGCTTTAGCAGATGCAACATCACATTGGTGGCTCATGTTTATCTTGTGGTCAATCATGACCACCAAGTCTCTTTCAGCAGTGGTGCTAGAAAGCACAGCACTGCCAAGCCTATAAGTATGCTGCACTTTTTTTCCCCAGAGGTAGAGTACCATTTATCAGTATTGAATGTCATAAGGTTTGTGTCCACCCAAGCCTTCCTCTCCTTAGCCTGTTTTTGTAGGTGCTAATTGATGGCAATTAAGTTACATTAGTTAGGTCCAGTGTATTGAGCTGGTCTCTGAGTGAATCATGATTGATTGGTAACTGGTAACACAGTAGCTTAGCAGCCAGGCCTGCAGTAGTGTCTCCCACTCCCGAAGACAGAGATAGTCAGTCCCACAAGCACCCATGTCACGGGTTTTGCTAGTCCACAGCTTGAGGTGCAGTTCCCCGCAAACCCCTGCACCAATCTTCTTGACAGTTGTCAGACTTTGTGGCCTTGGTATGTGCTACTAGCCCTGTATTTTTGACCCCCTCCCCCCGTGTTGTAACATAGATGCGACAGAAGTTTTGCTTTCAATAATTTGGGGTACAGTTCCCCCCCAAACCCCTGCCCTAATCTTCTTGAAACTTAGCAGGTTTTGTGGCCTCAGCATAGGCTACCACCCCTGCAGTTTTACCTGATTGTTGTAAAGCCTAGACGTGACATGAGTTTTGCTTTCAAGAATTTGGGGTGCAGTTCCCTCCAAATCCCTGCACTGATCTACTTGAAACCTGGCAGGCTTCATGCTCTATGCAGAGTCTACCACCCCTGAAAATTTCATCCAAATTGGACAAAAAAACAACAAATTATAGCTATTTTATTGATTCCCCATTATACCCTATGGCCGTATCTCTGAGGCGGCTCTGAGGCAGCTCTGAAGTGCTTTGGAAACTCTGAACTGCTTCAGGAAGCCTAACAAGGCCAGACATGCTGCTTTGGACCCTGAAGTGTCTAAAGTGTCTCTGGATCCGAAGCTCTGTCCAAAGACTTGCACAGCCCTAGTTACTGGGGAGGTAGGGCCTGAGTTCCTCTGCAGGCACTATGGTGGGTAATTAATTGCTCCACTCCTGGGGAATGCCAGTAGGGCTTTTAGAGTGCTCCCTTCCCTTTCCCTGTCCTTCCCTTACAGGTGAGGTGTCTCAGTGCTGGATCTCTGAAGGAGCATCACTTAGATCCCAACATTGCCAGGATGCGATGCAAGTGGGACAGTAAGGTTCTTATGCTCCCACCCTCCCCCATACTTCCTTATCTGGAGAAACACTTCAGCCCTGTGTCCCTGATGACCTGGCTCTATGTTCCCAAGATTCTCCTGATGAGAGTCAGCCAGGTCCAGAGGGCTGAACTTTTCCAGTTCTCCCAGGGGAGCCCCAAGCAATATGTTGTGCTCCTGCTGCTGGAGATAGTCCCTCAGGAGCACATATCAACAGCTGGGGAAGGTCATCTGCTGCAACGCCACACTGGGGAACTCCAGGTTGCCACTCAATAGGAGTTAGCACATTGATTGCTACCTGTGGCTCTGTACAATGTGCTGACATCTCCTGAAGAGTTCACAATCATCACTGCTATTGATATGCAGCTTAGACCATGACCTAACTCAGAGAGAATTTTCCCAGACCCCAGTTGCCTAGAAAAAGTCCTTCCATGGGCTGCCCTTGGCTTTCCAGCACCATTCTTCTTCTGAGAGTACTTTGGGAGGAAAGGATAGAGGGAGGACTAGGGATTTTTAAGATAGGGTGAATTTCCTGCTGTACAGCAACTGCACCCTAACCTTAGGATGCTCTCTACCAACAGGGCCTATGGCAAAGGCAACTGGGGACAGGCAGCATGTACCCAAAGTTATAACTGTTTTTTACACTTTGTCTTTGGAGCTCAGTAAATGTTTTCAGTGCCATTCCTACCATTTTTTGCGGGGGGGAGGAGGTTCCATACAACCGCTCTGGGCAGATGTGTTAAGACTCACTTCTCCCAGGAGGTCAGCTTGACCCTGATAGAGCAGGGAGGTGTAAAAAAGATAGATTTATGTTCCCACTGAATGAGACTTGAGCTGATAAGTAGAAAAGGCCAGGGGGAAAGTAACTTGATGCCTTGGTTGTGTTCCAAGATGGTAGGGCTGGGGTGAAGCAAGTGATGGGGTCACTACTATGCTGAATGCTGTCAGACAGAAATCTTTTGAGCAATTAGAGGCCTGGAACTATGTACTGCGAGCATGCAGGGTAGGATGATTCACCATTCCCCCATGCCTTACCATTCCCTCACCCCACACCACAACCCTAACCCCTTTCTGGTCTTCTTAGCCACAATGGTATAAGAAGGCTGTGACTGGTGATAGCCTGTAGCAGCTGTGACTCCCCCTGCTCCATCTTCCTTTTCCTGTACTTATCCCTCCAAAGGACTCCCCATTCCCCTTGGGATATTGGTCCCCATCATGGCTGTCTGGAGTGAGTGTGAACTGTACTATCTGAGGCTGCATGAGGCTTGCTTGGAGCCTGAGTCATCATGAGAAGTTGGGGGAGGACTGGCCATGGCTTGTGAAGGTCAGACTGGTAGTGGGGGGGCTGGTACATGCTCTGAGTCTCTGGGAGGGGGGCAGTGAGGTGTCAGCAGAATGGGTCCAAGACAGCTGTGGCCCCTTGTGTGGGAAACAGTGTTCCAGGGCCTGAGACCTTTGTTGCAGTCTGTGGTGTCAAAACTGGGGGAAGGGGTGAAGTCCATGAAGTAGATGACGCATACTCAGACTCCCTGTTTCCCAATGTCCATTGCACTATAACTCTCTTCCAGCATGCCATGGTCGGTGCTCTTAGTCAGGGGCAAGATCATCTTCTCAGAGGACATTTCCAGCTGCAGTTGCACCTTCACTTCCAATGATTCCCTTTGGTTAGCTTCCTGCTGCAGCCCTAGGAATAGCTGATGCCACCTGTCTGAAGCCACTGGTTTGTGCCGCGCTCCTCCCCCTGTCCCTTCCACTACAGGCTTACCTTCGATATAACAAATTTACCTTGCATATAACGAATTTTGGGTGTGAAAAGGGTCACTGAATAAGAATGAATTCACATATACAAAACCTACATAAATTGAGGGAAACCTGTACTTTGCAGTGGGGGGGAGGCATGCTGGGGCCTGGGTGGCAGGGTGCCTGGCCTTGGGGCTGCCTGGGAAGATGTGCCAGGGCCCAGTGCCCATGGGGCTGTGCCTGTTAGCAGTGGGTTCTCCTAGGTTCTGTGTCAGGTCTTTGGGGTGATTCATGATGGGTAAGAGGGACATGGGTGCCCTAGTGTTAGGGATAGTGCAGGAACAGAGACCCCTTCCTCCCTTGCCTGGCTGGGGGCCACAACTGGCCAGAAGGAGGATGCAGGGCTGAGGACAGAGGCTTTGTTGACTCTTGTCAATGACAGTCCAAAGGTGGGACCAGCTTGGTGCTTGGGCAGAACAGATGAGCTCTGGCTGAGGCTAGAGCACCACCTTGTAAGGAGGGGTGAACAGGGTGTGAAGAAGCCTCATGGGACTTGTGATGGAATTTGGTACATATTTAATAAAGCACTCTAACCTACAGTGCTTTAGTCTCATTTTATATCCACCCAGGGTTAACTTAGAGCAGGATCCAATATTTTTAAAGTGCTCTATCTGCCATGACAGTCTGTTCAGTTACAGCTGTAGAACACTTTCTGTGTACTTATCCTGCGATAAGTGTAATGTCTGTACTTAGCCTTTGATACTATCAGAGGTCAGTCAAAATGAGGCTCCCCTTCCTTTTGACTCTCCCCTTTTTAACTTCCTTCTCCTTCTGGCTCTAATCTCTCTATTGATTATTTCACCCTTTTCTGGCCCTCAATCCCAAAAAGCTTTGTGTCCTATTTTAGGCCTTGCAAACACTTCCTATATTTGAACACTGCGAACAATTCTACCAAAATCAATGGGTGTACTCAGTGTTAAAGTTAAGCATATATGTAAAATTTTGTAGGATCAAGCCTTTTGTAGCTTCTACTTTTTTTTTTATACTTGTAGAATATTGCACTGGACAAGCCAGTGGAAAGATAAAATAGGAATTAAAAAAAACAAGTGGCCTTAGGGGATATATAAAGTCATAGAACAGATCTTTTATAGCTCTGACTGATAGAGTATCTACAGTTAAGTAAATCAGCAGGATATTTTTGTGATAATGCAGTTCTGAAGTAGCTAATATTGACCTTTAACTTATCATTAGGTTTCATCATTATGATAGATGAGACCAGTTCATAACTCTCACAGGTATTTATTAATGTAACCTATATGCAGACAAAGGGAGAAAATCATGAGTGACTAAAATCCAGACTATTTTTTGGTGTAGGTTATCTTTGTAGCCCTAAGACATATCCCATGGATTTTGTATGATTATGTGGGTCCTGAATTTAAAAGAGAGTTTATCAGGTGCAACAGAATTTAGTGCCAGAATGTTCATGTTCAGCTTCCATTTAAAAAAGGATGTTATTAGATTTAGCAAGCCTGCCCCAGTTCTTTGACTTGTATAGTGATAAAAGTCTACTACATAAGCAGTTTAACTAACTAGCTAGTTTCTTGTTCTTTTTTTTTTTTTTTTGGTCAGAGTGCGAAGCAATCACAGTACACTGAGAAATCTCTAGTCTTAAAAATTTCTAACCTTTTATTTATAAGAGCTGTAAACTGCCAAATATAAGCCAGATGTAAGCTGATGTACTGTCATCTGCCTGAGTCTATACACATATTCTAGGAAACAAGCATTCTGAGAAGTATGAACTCAGTCATCACAAGGAAATGCCAATTCTCAACAATATGGTTTGTGGGTATTTGTTACATGTTCTCTAAGATGTATTATGCACATAGTTACCAAAAATACATATTTCATTTTGCAAAATTGTTCAATTTTGATTGTAGTAAGGAAGAGCTACTATTATGTAAAATAAATTTAAATACAACCTATTGCACGAAAAACACATTAATGGCATGCCGTATATTTTATGGATCTTCCTGACAAATATATATTCACTAATGGTCCTTTAAAATGCAACAAGTAGCTTATTTTATTTCTTTGACAGATGCCTACCAAAAAGGACTTCAATTTTTTTTTTTTGACTCAGGAATGCAGAATTGGTCTTGGACTGATCTGAATTCCATTACCTTTTGCACTATGTGCTGAATGTCTTACAAAACTAAGAGGGGCTGGCAGTACAGTAACAACTGAAACTCACCTTTTGGTTTGTTTTAAGTGGCACAACCTCCAGCCCCACTCAGATTTCCTGCTTCTGCTCCAGTATGACACCCCAGCATATGCCTAGTGATGTCACATCAACCATGGAATCCCGCAGAAGCATGGAGCCAACCTACGGGTGGAGAGGGGTTGATGTAAATTCAGGCTTTTATTGAATTTATTAATTACTCAGCTACTTGGCATGGCTTTGCAAATCTACTTTCAAACCATCATGTTATATCCCAAAAGGATTTAAATTATAATAGAAGCACCCTATAGTCATGCTCCATGTTCCAACATAATTTGTGGTACAACTTGGCTGTTGTCACAACAGAGCAGGAGACAACAGCAGTATAGGTCACAGTAAGACCTGAAAAAAGAGGAAGATTGAAATATCCTTACTCATTGATTATTGACTGTCTTACAAAAGAATCCGCCTAAAAAAATGGGAGTTTTAGAAAAGATTCACTCATTATGAGTAAGGTATCTCAAATCTAGACTGAGGAGAGGTGTGATTTCAATTGAGGTACTGAATGCCCCTTTAACCATTCAGCATATATTGCTAAAGATGATGAAATGTTGTGAATCTCATAATTGATTACAAGCCCTACTGTACAAGAATGGACAAATAGGGGAATGTCTAAGTGTTTAAAGGTTCTAGTTCCTTAGGGTTCACTATTTTCATGTGATTCAAGATGTTATGAAAAGAAACAACTATTGGGGTACAAAAAGATATCATCTTTGCGGAGGGATTAGCTTTGCCAGGATGTGTCCTGGCACAGCTGATTTGATAGATGAGCAGATAGATGTTGCCTGGGGCTGTTGTCTCACAGAGAACACCTCCTTGGGGCAGTTGAAAAGCACAGGCAGCTCCAGGCTGCCCACTCTCTCATGACATAAACAAACAGACATCCATTGTGAAAAGGTATGATAAACTAGTACTAAGAATTGAAGCACACACACTTTTGGGCACTTATGGAGCAACAAGTGGCAACGGCATCTGTTCACTTAGGTTTTATGGCAGCACAAGAAAAACATCTGAATGCTTAGCGATCTAAACATATACAAGTTTCCATCAATTTATGCAGTACATGCGTTCCTGGAGAACGGCACATAAATCAAATTCACATAAAGTGAATCCATTGTCCCCACTCACCTCTGTTCCTGGGCTGCACTGTGCCCTGGTGCAGGCAGCTGGTGTTGGTTGCTCCTTGGGCTGCATAGCCAGGGCTGGGGTGAGTGCCCTGCCCTGCACTGCCCAGGGCTCCGCTTGCTTGCACTCACCCCAGCCCATGCTGGAGTGGCCCTAGAAGCAGCCAACACCATCTGCCTGCAACAGGGCACAGTGCAGCCCAGGAGTAGAGGTGAGTGGGAACAAATGGAGCCCAAGCGTGGAAGGACTGGCAGAGAACGGTGCAGCCTAGAGGCTGCAGGCAGCTGGCACCAGCTGTTCCCAGAGCCACTGCAACTGGGGCTGGGATGAGTGGGGCCATCGCCCTTTTCTCTCCCCTCAGACTTACCTGCTTGGGCAAAGGGGGTGGGGGGTGGAGAATGGGCATCTATACTGGTCACGTAAGAGCAAATTTACTTTGCATATAATGAATTATGGGTCTACATATGCTTATTGCATAAGAGCAAATTCGCATATAAATAACCCGCATAAATAGAGAAACCTGTATGGCCACAATTAGTGATAACGTAAGGATGTATTTATATCATGGTTGGACTGCAATCACACAGTATAATAAAAAATGATGGATATTTACACAGGTCATTTTGCCCAGAGATCCCATACATTTCAACAAACTAGAGAAAAGCACTATAAATACTTAAGCCACTACAGAAATTTACCCAGATGGATAAAGAACACAAAGGAACTCACATCCAGCAGATCAGGCTAGAAAGCAAAGAATTACATCGATCCATTTGAAACCAAATAAAGCTTTTCATTACACACAGTATATTGACCCAAGTTATAATTTGGCCAGGAAGGTAAGGTCACAATATTTTAAATAATCTCACATACATGGCATAAAATCTAGAAAAACCCAGTATAACAACAATTGTCCTTAACCTCCACAGAAGCATAACAGAGATCAGGATGATTGCATCCTAAACACCAAGGAAACATGCGTTCTGGACCCTACTCCCAGCCTGTGCTCACTAGACTTTTGTGCCTTTTATCCAAAGACCATTCAATGAAAAATGAAAAAATAAAATAAAATAACTGAGACCAAGAGCTGCAACTCAAGTCTTTGTCTGTCCCAGGCCAGTGCCCTCCTCACCAGACTACAAATCTTCTGGTCTCATAGCTCCCCCTCATGGCTGCTAACTGGGTCAGCTTCAGCAGAAAACAGAGAGTGTTCTTGGCCCTGGCTTGTCCATGGCCTGGCAGTCAAGACACTTTTCCGGGTAGTGGGAAAACCCCACCTTACTAAAAAAGGTTTGGAAGGTTCCCATCCCAAGTGCCTTAACCACTAAGCTATTAGGTGAGTGGGCACTCTTCCTAGGTTATTTAGATGGCTTCCCTGAGAAGTCATTTTGAGCTTTCCCTCAATGTGAGTTGGATTCATATGTGATGCCGCTGAATAGGGGTTCCCGGCTGAAAGAACAAGAGAGGCATTTGTGGTTTTTTTTCTGGGTGGATTATAAGTATTGAAGGCTGCTCCTTTTCAAAACAGAATTGCTATGCATTGATGAAGGCGTATTTGGGTTGGTCTCTGATGGTGGAGAAGAAGACTGCCCCAGTGCATCTTCCTAAATGGATTTGGGTTACAGTCTGAGGCAGGATACGCAGTTTCTGTGGCACGTTTTGCACAAAGACTTCACAGTAGATTGAGACTTGGACCCAAGAATGTATTTTGTAGCAATTACATTTTCTTTTCAGGTCATGCAAACACTAACCAAATCTGACCTTCTACTGATTTCTTCTAGTGAAATCTAACAAGATCAGAGTTCAAATAGTGATTCTGAAGGTCAGTACAGCAGTACCTGATACAATACTAGCAGCCAAACATAACACTGGCATTAGAAAAACAATCAGTTACATTCTGCAGGAATTGATTTCTAGCTGAGTTAGAAATTGCTATCAGGAGCCTACTCCACCTACCTTATAAATCTTTGGTAGTTGTCTCATACTGTGCATGTGGCTATATCTTTTTTGTTGTTGTTGCAATTATGTGGGTAATGACATAAAGCTACAATGCCACTGCTTAAAAGAAAACAGTGAAGTGTTATCCAACTTCCAGAATATTATTTCTTTTTCTAATACATACTAATAAAATAAACAAAACACTAATGCAGATTTGACAGAACAATTATATTGATAAATGATTATTATTGGGTTTGAATGTGCTTACCATGGTGATCCTGGAACAGGAGTAGATGCCACAGGCTTGTTGCCATTGGATATTCTGTCATCTTCATTTACTAGTTTTAAAGAATGATCCTTGACATAGAAATAGACAAAGATTAGTCAGCAATTGAAACTGATACCTAAGAGTGCCAATAAAATTCAAATGACTTAATTTTAACTGGAAGTGGATTAGACAAATCTTGGTTGTTCCATTTGGTTGAATGTGACCAACTGTCTACATCTAAGCCAGCTAGGGTAAACTGGAAAAGAACATAACCACTGCCTTGTTTAGAATATTAGATACAGAAAACTGGAGAAGTAAAGGTGTGTTTGTACGTAGCATTGATAATGGTGCATTTGGGATTCTTCATACAATTTTGTCCATGTTACCATATTATCAGGAAAAAAATATAGGCTGTGAGACTTGAAAAGTTCATAATCAGGGAGGGATTTAGCATCTGAAAAGTCATCTAAATACAAGGCAACCTAAGTTAAATGCAGACCCAAAGCAAACTTGTACATACAGAAATGCATGAGGAAAGAGTAGAATGGATAATGTTGCTTGAGTGTTACATCAACTACAAAACACTTCTGCAAGTAATGGAAGTGAAAAGTCTGTAGGAGGCAATCTGAATGGTATGTTGCTGAAACTGCTTGCGGTAAGGACTGCGCGCAGTGAGGTGAGCAAATGGTGCTTGCATAAATTGATAATGGTTCTGTCACCCTTAGATGCTTAAATGTAGGCAATTTCACATTTCTCTGCAAATGAATGATAGTGTCAAAACTGTCTCTAGCTTCCATCAGCTATGTTACCTACTCTGAAACCATGTATACCATGTATATGCATGTGTGTGTGTGTGCACGCATGTGCATGCATATTTGATGTTTCTGATGCTACCAAACCTTGCACTGATGTATTTTTGACTTATTTGCAAATACAGCTCATTCACACATAGGCAAATTTGTAAACATCCCTTTATCTGGTACTCTAGAATCTACAGGTAACAAGTGTTTAAACAGATAAGAAAAGCAATTTATCTTCCCCTTTCATTCATAATTTTCCTTCTGAGGATATTTCCTAAATCTCCAACTATGAATTATTATAAATCTCTGTTCATCCACCTCATCTCAGCAGCCATCCAACTGATAGCCATAGCGTGGAAATGGGTAATCTTGCCAAATAAGGGAGAATGGACAGAGAGAATATGGCACATATTCACCATGGAAAAGGTACGGATTTTTACTCCATCTGGTTGCTATACTATAAATATCTAATGCAAGAGGGTCATAAAAAAAAACCCCATCACAGTTATACAGCAATGTGGAGATACAAGTCTATTAAAAATGAAAAGACAGCATGAGACATAGTCCTGCCTTGCTTCTGAGTCAAACCTAATAGATACCTGAGGTTGAGGAAAGTAACTGAAACATTTATATGGATAATAACAGTTTGCACCCCCAAATGTGTTACAACATTCTTTATATATGTGTTTTTGATATGGTTATATGGTTGTGTTTATAAAAATAAAGGAAAAAAGGAAAATCGATTTATATTAGTAGCTTAAAGAAATGAATGGAAAAGAGTAGGAGGGATAATAATAGCTGAACACAGCATTAATGCTTGAAAGAAAGTCATAAGATTAAAAAATAATAAGCAAGTACACAAAGCTGGTCATCTTCCAAGTATTTTACAAATGCTAAGCACTCAGTAATACTTTTGAGACCTAGTGTATCCCTAGCGATAGAGGCAGATGCAGTGCCTGAGTGATGAATGACTGAAACATCATGGCTACATAAAGTATAATGATGCCAAAGGTGCTGGAAAGTATGGAAGGGGGAGACAAGCAAATAAAAATAAGAATGGAACAGTAATGTCTGCTATACCTTTACACAACACTTAGGGTGCTCTCCCTCTAGTTGTGGTGTAAACCTGCGCGTGCATGGGAGGCAGCAGACTGGGTGCTCTACCCACGGTTGCGGTATAAACAGCACACTGGCCACACATGCCACATTTGGGAAGTGCAGTGTATGTGGATGGCAATGTATTGTGTGGCAGGCTGCCATAGCAGTACCTGGAATAGCACTGTCTTCTACTCAAAGGGGACAAGCATATCAAAAAGCTGGCATGTTAAAAGTGCTCTTTTATACTAACTCATAGATACTAATAATTTGAAATTACCTATTATTAATTGTTAGTTTTTTTAAGATCTGCATCAGGAAAGCAAGTTTTTCTATTAACTTGAAGGAAACTAGGTTCAGGTTCTTTATCCTTTAGAAGATAGTAATGAAAAAAAATGTATAAAAAGATGTTTCTGGGTTTTTGGTTGTGGTCGTGTTGGTCTAAGGAGATACTCCCTATGCCTGAAGAAGGGTGAGTGCACCTGAAGGCTTGCAAAGAACTTTTTTCCAACTACTCAGTTGGTCTAATAAAAGATATCACATCTACCCAAAGAACCTTGCCCGTATTAAAAGACTGTACATATGCTAATATTAATGCATGTATATAATCTTTATGTATGTATATGAATATATGAAACACATAAAGAAAACATTTGTAATCCATTCATGTCAAATTCATATCTATATTTAATAACTGTGTGCATGATCTTAAGAAGGGATTAATAGTACATTCATTGAGTACACATAAGATTGCAAATGGGAACACAGCAATGGCAATAAAGTGGGGCACTAGTAACAAGACCAGGCTCTTATTTTTACAGGCTCCTGGAGAAGCTCTGCACAAACATCTGGAATTTGGGAATCTATAGATATCTGATGATGGCACTTTGGGGATCCTGATTCTCTAAACCATTTAAACTGTTATACTAAAAGACAAAAAAATCCGGGCTCTATCAAAGTGAAGGCTTCATGTCTCTGACTATTCCTGACTTGAAGCAAAGGAGAGAAGGAAAGAAGGAGGAAGGAAGTCAGGAAGCCTCCTACAAGACATAGGAATATCCATGGAAATAAACAATTTCTGAATTATGGGCTACTTGTTTCTTCAGTTATCCATTGGTTGAATTTCAAACACAGATGCAAAACACAGATGCAGTTTCCACTCATTCTCTTCATTCTTTCCCTCCCCCTCCTCCTTTTTCTACATACAAGCAGATAACAAAATCTGATCAGGAAGAAAGAAAGATGTAAATTGTCTTTTCTGTTACTAAAATAATTAGGAGGCCCACAAATACTACAGCACTGAAGGCTGCATAAAATACCCAGGCAGAGAGATTTGATAGACTGGTCATAAAGCACGAAGTATATGGAATAATCCTGTATCAAGAGGAAAAGTTTCAGATCATGCAATAGGCCTTTGCTCACTCTCTAGTTTCTGGTATTCAATATTATTATAATGCCTTTTAAAAGAGAACGAAATCTATAATAAGAAACAGACCTTATTGTCATCATTCTCTGTAGGCTTAGTTTTCCTCTCACTGTGTAAAATCAATGTCCGTGGACAGGAGGCTCTCTTTGATTCTTTGCCATTATCTGTAAAGGAAAAATAATTTTAAAATTCATAAGAAACATACAATCAGTGACCCCTTGAGGTGTCTTGAGGACTTATACCTCTTAGAGAATAAACTCCCTGGTTAAACAAAATGTTACATTATTAAAAATGAGCAAATGTACTGTTTAGTAGAACTGATCTGTCAAATCTTCAGAGCCAAACTGCCTTAACATTTTTTTTGCTTGTGGCACTAAGCTAACAGGTTCGAAGGCACTGCTTGTGTCATGGAGAACATGGAGGCCTGGGGTGAAATTACAATCTAAGTTAGCAACAGAACTGTAAACCTGCAGTGATGGAAACAAAGTAACTTTGTATTTATGGACTGCCATTGTGCTATATGCTGATAAACTCCTACATTAGAATGTCAACCAGGTCAGGAAAGAATGGGATGAGGGAAAACAAAAGAAAATGACATGAATATCCCTCCCCCTCCCGGCTGAAACTCTACTGCTTCTTTCTCACTCAATGCTTTATTGAAAGAAGGTCTCCCTCTTGCTCTCATTGATACCAGTGATAAAACTCTTCTTGACCTTTTTAGGAACATAGATTTCATAGATTTTCAGGGTTCGAAGGGACCTCAGCAGGTCATTGAGTCCAACGTCCTGCCCTGGGCAGGAAAGACCGCTGAGGTCAGACAACCCCAGCCAGGTGTTTGTCCAGTCTCTTCTTAAAGACCCCCACGGTAGGGGAGAGCACCACCTCCCTTGGAAGCCCATTCCAGGTTCTGGGAACTTGTACTGTAAAGAAGTTCTTCTTAATGTCTAGTATAAATCTGCTCTCTGTCAGTTTATGGCCATTGTTTCTAGTTACTCCAAGAGGTGTCCTGGTAAACAGAGCATCTCCTAATCCTTGCTGTGCCCCCCACCCGCCTTGGTCAAATTCACAGACAGCCACCAAATCCCCTCTCAGCTTTCTCTTATGGAGGCTAAAGAGATCTAGGCCCTTCAACCTCTCCTCATAGGACCTATCCTGAAGGCCTCTAACCTTAAGAGTTGCCATCCTCTGGACCCTCTCAAGGTTATCCACATTCCTCTTGAAGTGTGGTGCATAAAACTGAACACAGTACTCCAACTGATGCCTTACCGGTGCTGCATAGAGGGGAAGTATCATGTCCCTAGACCTGTAGGTGATGCATCTGTTAATGTATGATAGAGTATAGTTAGCTCTACTGATCACTTCGTTGCATTGCTGATTCATATTCACCTTTGAATCAACTATGATTCCAAGATCCCTTTGTGCTGCTGTGCTGCTCAGAATGTCCTCCCCCAGTCTGTATGGTCCTGATAACTCCTTCTCTCTAGGTGCAGTACTCTGCTCTTATCCTTGTTAAACTGCATCCTATTTTGTTCTGCCCACTTTCCAGCTTGTTCAAATCTGACTGGATCTGCTCCCTGAGCAGATCATATCTATGTTCTTAACTGTTCAGAGCTCCTCTGAAACAGCAGTCTACAAAGTTATTGGGTTTGCTGAAATATGAACTCTACAGTATACTGAAAATGTCTTAGGCAAATACTTAGGCAAACACTTACAGGACTGATAAAAGCTGTAAATCTGAGGAAGGCAGAGGAAATGGGCATTCAGTTAAACAGTTATTTGAAAGTGGTCCCTTGAAACAGGAGGTTCATAATTAGGTAATCTCACATACCGTAAATTTCAGCCTTTTTACTGCCTAGCATCTTATGTAATCAAAATTTGCACAGGTGTAAATCAATTCACACCTGTTTAAAAAAATTCCTTATTCAAAGTAAAATGCTACTTTGTATAGGAAATGACAGAAGAAATCAAAGAAAACCATGCTCCTTTATGTATATTTCATGATATGGCAGGGTTCTTTTCTCATTTCCCCTTAATTTAACCAAATTTGGATAACACTTCTTCACAGGTCAGAAGAGGTTATGATCACAAACTACCGCATTTACTAAAATCCAAGACAAGGTTTTTCCTCCCAAGCAATATTAAGTACTGTCCTGGTGAGGGTAACTGCTCAGCTCTGGCTTGGCCCTGGGCTTGAAGATGAAGCAGGAGCTGAACTGCTTTCTCCAGGAAGCCAGGTGGGTTGTATGGAAGGGGAGAGGGCACACGGCCAGGGGACTGTAGGGAAGACTGTATGGTGAGGGAGGGTATGCAGGGAAGACTTACCTGTGTAGCTTGGGGAGAGTGTAGGGGAGACCTGCCCCTCTTCAGTGTGCTTGTCCTTTATGCCCCTTTCTAGCATGTTTCCCTGCACCCCACCCATCTTACTGTCTGCTCCAGCTGTCCGCTCCAGCCCCAGACCAGTCATCGCTTTTGTCTAGATGGGCAGGGCAGCATCAGGCAGGGGCTGCCGCCGTGGACTGCTCTGGAGGTGGAGCAGAGCAGCAGAAGGTAAGTGATGGGACAGATGCAGGGGGTGGAGTGGCAGATATGGTGGGGGGCAGGACAGTTGGCAGGGATCAGACACACGGTGGGTAAAGGGCAGGTGGGAGCAGGGGGTGATGGGGTAGGCACATGAATGGGTGGGCTAGAGGCATGGGATTCAGGTGGCAGGGGACAAGGGGAAAGATAAGTGGCAGGGGAGGACAGGGTGAAATATGGCCAGGGAGTCCAATCTAAGGGGCAGAGGTCTGGTCTCTTGCCCCCTACCACTTCTTTCCTCACTGTAGCAGTGAAAGAAGGGAATGAAGATGACCTTCCATGACTTAGATTCTATCCATGGAAAACTGTAACAAATTTATACATTTCCATGGATAGAATCTAATTATCAGGAGGTGGGGTCCACCTTAAATCCAAAGATCTCCTGGATTCAGATAAATATGGTATGTAGAGCATGAAAAGAAGAAATTATATGCCTTATGATATTCCAGAGTTTGGACTATATGATTTAAGGGGCTTCTGGACTTAAAAGTCTATGAATCGATGTAATGGGCCCCATAATATTAAGTTTAGATTTAATTTCAAACTCTGCAAAGCTCAGGGATATTTATCTATACATTTTCTCTGCTGAGCAATTTCCAATCAAACATCATGGTAATAACATGTCAAGCAAAAATTTCTGCAGTAGACTATATACTGGAAGCGTTACTGCATTTCGCTAGCATACATATCTGAAAATTTTGATCAAAGCAGAACAATTTATTAAAATGGAACTGGAACGATTCAGAAATGTGTCTTCTTGCAAAACTACACTATGGTATCATAGCTATGTGCATAGATAGTAGAAATGATGGCCTATAATCTATACCTGCAACAAGTACTTTTTTATATTTACTAATTAAGCTATTAATGGATCTAGTAATGAGGCTTTTCTTAGTCTCTCAGGTCCTTACTCCCATACATATACATATACATATACATATACATATACATATTAATGAAAAAAGATATATAACTGGTTTGAAACCAAAACAGTGATCAAGGTAAATAAATGGTTAAACAGCTCCTCCTTCCTTGGATTACTCAAAGGTGAAAGAAGAATTGGTGATGGGATTATTGGGAATTTACCTAATCTGAAAGAATAAAACAAACAAAACAAAAAACTCAGCTTCATATTCATTAGGCATCTGTAGTCTATTTTTTCTTGTTTATTGCTGTGTTTCTATAATTAGAAGCCCTTTAGCCTCCCTCTAGTCACTCCCTATGATTCATTAATCAAAAAGTAACTCTATTTCTCATGTAAGAATTATATATTTCATGACAAGGGCATCAGAATTTGTGGAGAAACTCATACAGGGGACTGGGAACCCTGAGATACCACATATTCTGCAGCAACACTAATTCTCAGAGAGTTATAGAAATACTGTTTTGTTTTATTAAACCAGGTAAAGCACCAGAGCCCATTTAGCTTTTGTAAAAAACAAAGACAAAAACCACTCCATGCAAGGCTTTAAATTTATTGAAAATCTCAGTGGCTATGAAAGGAATACCTACTACAACAGAAAATGTCTCTAGTTTTTCCTTCCCCTCAAATGTTCCCTCTTTTCAGTAGATACTAATTATATCTTATTTTAAAATCTTATTAACAGTGTAAGAATTTGTAAATGAGACATTTAATTTGTTCATTGCTTCCGCGGTTTCGAACAAAAAGGTGAACATCTGGGATTTTACTGGTAAAATGTCAGGCCAAGAACTGAACTTGTTTTCACTTGCTTTTACATACTACAAAGCACCAGAAAAGTGAGACTGAACAGACAGAATCAGATTAACAGAAAGACATCAGAGTTGATCTGATGGGCTTGATACATTTTATAAAGATTTTGTAAAACAAATCAAAAGAAAATCTGATTCTTCTTCCTTTTGATATATTTTAGAGGTACTACGTTTAGGACAAAACAATTCAACTAAAAGGGTTTTGAAAAAATCAAAGGGATGTCAGAGACTAGATCCAATTTTTCCTTTTAAACTCTCTCCCCTATCATTATTATTTAGAAAATAAAAGTAGTAAAGTGATGTAGGGAACAAGTCACACACTTGAAACATAATGAACAAGGCATGCACACATGAATAATCTCATAAGACATTTCACGACTAATCACACAATAAAATATATTTACAAAAAAATAGGTAAACAGTTTGGAATAATGTGTATATTCAACAGAAACTGACAAAAATGATTAAAAAACAGAAATAAAAAGCTAAATTCACTGAATACATTATATGCCTATTAGATTCATTCATTTTAAGACTAGACAGCACTTTTAGAACCATTGACACTAATCTCCTGTATAAAAAAAGGCCATGTAAAAAGACACAGAATTTCAGCCAAGGGATTCTTGCATTTAGCACAACAATATGTAGCTGAACGAGATCACATATAGCTGAGAAATGTTGTCACAGCACAAGCTCTTTGCTAATGAGGGCACCTGAGAACTAGAAAAACATTAGAGCTGGAGTTGCTGGAAAAGCGAACAATGCTCACAGAGGCCACCTACGGACTAAAACTAGAAGCTTCAGCTGCCCATAAGGGAGAATCTTAACAGGTCACTTCAAACATTTCTCTCTTCTATTCCTGCTGAAAGAAAGGACATCTATTGAGATGCATGTTTACACTCTCTTGTATTTAGTACATTAGTCTACAGATTTGATCTTCCCTTCTTAAATCAACTCTTCTCCAAGTCAGCTTAATAAAAGTTCATAAAATATACTGTGATGTGACAATTAAGATACCATAACATGATTTCAAGAAAAACTTTTTTCCTCTTAAGCTTAGTACCATAATTAACAAGGATATGTTGCTATAGTTGTTTTACTGCCACCTAAGGGTGCACTGGAAACTTTTGAATAAAGACATTTGGTTAATAACACTTCTCTACATTTTTGTTGCAGGTAGAACTGAATGTATAATAATTCATAACACAAAAGTAAAGTGTTACCAGAGGCATTATCTTTGGAGTATTACACAATACATGTGTAAACAATTTATATATATTATTAAAGATAGGACCCTGCAGTTATTATTGTACTTGTTTAACAGGAAGGAAGGAAGAAAGGAAGCAAGAAAGCAAGCACAAAGCAGACACTATTCAGTGCTGTGAATTAACTGTAAAAATTCAGAGCTATCAGCTCTGTTAATTAATGGTAAAGATTAATGGCCAAATCCTCAGCTGGTATAAATTGGTTTATCATCAATAAACCATCAATAAAGTCCATGCATTATAGCTGATTTACATCAGCTTAAGAGCTGTGGTCCTTATATGCTAGGGCCTATAGGTTTAAAGGTATTTAGACACCTAACTTGCATTGAAATTAATAATACATACCACTTTTGAAATTTGTGTGTTAGGTGTCTAAAAGCCCTTTTAAAACTTTCCCAAATTTCTTAGCTATCATTATATTCACATTAAGTTCATGTACCTAAAAGCTCTATGTTTTATTGTCATACCTATACCTCTCCTACTCCTTCTGCATGCATCTCTTCCTGTACAAATCTATTTTTCATTATACCTTCTTCGTTGGACATGATTGTGTTTTTTGGGCAGGATCCTGTGTTAGTGTCAGCATGCAGTCCAAAATATAGCTAATGCTTCTGTTTTCTCTCTGCTGCCCATATTATTTATTTATTTAGTGTCTTTCATTATGCTGTATTTTCTGCCTAGTGCAATCTCCTTATCTGCCAAGCTTTCTATCTCTTCTCCTTAAAACTTCCCTCTGAGCAAACATTTTTCTTTCCTTCTTCCTCAACAATTTCTATACCAGTTCTCTTCTGCACTACTGTCCTGCAGATTTACTGCATAGCAGAAATACAGGAAGAAAAGTAACATGAGAGAATTCTATGTCCCCGGTCCATAAATATGTGAAACACTTGTAATACATCTGGTATAGAAGAAAAGACTTTTCTGTTGTCTAGGACTTTTTCAGGTTGCAGCCAAGTCTCTCAGTACTGCCCAGTACATGATACACCATGACTTTATGCTGGATAGACTATAACAGGGGCAGCAACATTTTTGGGCAGAGTGCCAAAAACATCTACAACCGTGACTTGTAACATGTTGACGTGCCAGGGTTGGGCAGTAGGGGAGCCAAAAAAGGGCCCAATCCTTATTGTGGAACCCCCTTCTCCACTGTGTACCTTGAGGTACTCATGCCAACCAAAAAGCCTTTGCATGCCATACTTTGGCACCTGTGCTCACCTCCGTTCGATTCGGTACTCCCGTGCAGCCTTAGCCTGGACTATGGACCACGCCTGCCCTGGGCTCGCAGATGGACCCCACAGGTTACCCCTGCAGACATCAGGGGGTCCCCTTAACTCGCCTGCCACGACTCAGGATGTTACTTCAGTGGAGGGGTTCCCCTTTGGGGCAGCCTCCAGGGTCATCGTGCTTCCTGGCAGGCACTCACAGGACTCTGACCTCCCCAAAACCGCGGCCACTCACCACCTTGGGTTGCTGATCTTCAGGCCTCTTTGGCATTCTCTGCTCTCCCCAATCTCTGCCCACAGCCTGCCAGTTACGTGCCTGAGTCTTCAGGCCTTGGTGTACGGTCTTCGAAGTCCTTGGACCTAGTCCCTCCAATCTGACTCCCTACCACCCTATACTAATCAACCTGTGACGTGACGTGCCAATCTCACCACCATGACAACTGAGGCCCCAAGCTACTGGGCCAGGAGGCCCCGAAGAATGCTTCTGGTCTATGGGCTGCATGGATTCCCCTGGGCCTGGGTTCCACAGCCCTGGCAGCTCACCCCACTTGGGTATTGAGTCCCTGCCTCTTCCTAGGGCCACAGTGGGCCACGTACATCACCTGTCAGGTCCCTCTTTGGGTCTTCAGACACCCTCTGGTGCGGTCCGACAAGGCTCCATTGGCCACATCCCTAGTCACCTCCTCTCCTAAGCTTTAATGCCTGTTCCTTCTCTGCTCTCAGTGCTGGCATGCCCCCGACATTACTCTCTCATTACTTCTGGTATCGGTCTCTCCACCAGTGCTGTTGCCGGGTCTATCCTGGGTGCTGTTGCTGTGGCCTCCGCTGGCTCCTTTGCCAGCGTAACTCCTGGCTTTGCTGCCACCTCTACTAACGGCATTACCACCGACTCCATCAGCTCCACTGCCGGCCTCACTGCTAAATTTGCTGCCAGTGCTCCTGCCAGCTTCATTGTTGGCATCGTTGCTACCTCTGATGGCTCCCCTGTCGGAGCCTCTCCAGTCTCCGCCCCTGATTCTCCATGCTGCCGGGTACAGTGGCTGAGCCCCTCCGGGTGAGGGTTCTCCCCTCAAGCCTCTGCTTGTCAGCCGCCTCTCCGCATCATCGGAGCTGCTTTTTATCTCTGCTGGGCGGTGTCTCCTGCTCATGCTGCTCAGCCGCAGCTGAATATACACACGGCTAATTATCCGCAATGGCGGTCTTGCCACGCACGTCTCCTCCGGCTCTTTGGGTTCTACAGAAGGTAAGTGGAGCTCTCCTTTGGCCTGGGCCCCTCCTGCTACCCCGGCTCCCCTGAGATAGCACCCAGGTTGGAGGTTGCCCACTCTGAACTATGTTCTTTACCATTCTGATATGCAATTTTTCCCTACACCATTGATGGTCAGTACATCTCATTGTCCAAAAACAAAAAATCATACTTCATTATATTAATTTCTCCCACTGAAGTGGAATTCTGAATTAGTGTAACAAAAATGAGGAGAAAAAAATTGCAAGTGTACAGGTCTCCTCAATTGTGACCTTCTTTCAAAACAATCTCATTGGAACCTTTCAGTCTATAAAGGAAACCAGTTCACAAGTCTCTTCAGCTAGGAACAGACATTACATATAAACTGGTTTAAGTGATCAGAATCTGGTTTAAAGCTGTAACAGAACAGTTGAGTACACATAAACCAGTTTCAAAATGGCTGAAACTGGTTTGAGATAAACCTGGTTGAATGTAATATTAGACTTAACTGATTTTGGTCAAACCAGTTTATTTAATGTCTGTCCCAGACCCTTGGTTGGTTTAAACTAAACCAGATACCCCCAGCATCCTGGCATGCTCTCCAGGCTTGGCAGGACTCTCTGCTCCACAGAAGGACTGGCCCCTTCCCTTCTGCTCCCTGGCTGCAGCTTTGGGACAGACCTGCAGGCACAGAAAGTCTGCCTGGCTTGTCCCTGCTAAGTAGGGATTATTCCCCCCTCCCCTATGCTTTACACAGACACCTCAGCATTAGCTGGCAGACCACATGCTGGCTACAGTCTGTGCTGTGGGAGACCAACAGAGACAGACAGGCTTTCGGAGCTAATCAACAGCTTAATGTCCTTAATGTCCTTACTTGGAAAACCTGTTTAAGAAGAGCTGGTTAAGAACAGCTCCATTAGTTAATGGAGAGAAGCTTTGTTTTCTTAACTGGTTGATAAACGCTGAGTTAGGGGTGATAAATATTCCCTGCTGGGCTGCATGGGAAGAGTGGGGGGGAGGAATAATCAGAGCATCTTTCTGGGCCCTGGCCATGCCCCCCCTCAGTTCAGTGCAGTGGAAGCAAGTGAGGGCTGCTCTAGCACTCCCCAGATTCTAGCCTGAGCCACTGCAGGCATGTACCCCCATGTCAAGAATGAAAAGGGAATGTCTATAAATCAGTTCAACTTTTGCAGATTAGACTAACCTGCAAAGATTGAATCAATTCAGGCCCAGGTTTTTTGAATGTCTGTCCCTAGCCTTTATGTTCACTGGGTACCCTCATAATTTTATTTTATTAAGTATTAAAGGTTTTCAGTCCATTATAGTTATTTTCAGTTTGACAATTTTTGACACAGGAAACACCTCTTAGCCCAATCTGTACTCTGTTATACAGTCTCTTTATAGTTCTTGCTGCTATACTGTCCTCCGATGTCTGTGCTCTTTCCCACAGAATACCAAGTTTAAAGCAGTCAAGGCACTCAATGGTCCTGGCCCAGGATATCCACAAGATCAGGTAACGTTCTAACATGCTGCGATTCTCTAGTGCCAGGGAACTGTTGACCACAAGGACAAATCTGTTCTGTAGGTTGCTGACCTTTTTCAACCTGAAACTGTCGTATGGCCTTCCACAGGAATTAAGGACCACCAGCATTCACCAACTTTCACTCTAAGAACAAAAGTGCAAAAGTGCATAGACCTTGTCTTACTTAAAATAAAAACATAGTAACATAGATTTAAAAAAAATATGTATCATTAGAAATATAAAATACTGTACTTTACATGCAATTCTTCCCTGGGGCAAGATGAAAGAATTAACCACCTATGAGAAATGTTGGTCCCATCACGTAAGGCACTACAAGAGGGTTGGCAGTGTGTTCTGGCAGTGGGCCAGAGTGATCCACTTTAGGTCCAAGGCAGGCTGGCATAAGAACCTGGCTTCTGCTACACCTTCTCCCCACTAGTATGGCATGGCATGGAATAGACAAAGCCTCTGCTGTCAGATATCACTTGCATCCCCACTCTGGGCTGAATAAAATGGATCTGCAGGATATATTAAAAAAGATGTTCAGGTAATATCGTGATGAGGGTGATAAATGAATGCTGGAATAGTTGCCAGTTCTAGTTCTTAGTATCCAATTCAGAAATAAAACAAAATTGTTGCAATGATTTGAACGACATTTCTATATCTCAGGCAGGGCCTAACTGCTTGCAATCTGTTAGTTATATGTCACTACAAGTCTGATGAATGAATTTTCAGCTGTCAGTCTCCTGTTTTAGCAGAGACTCAATAATAAGTATATGTATTTTATTATGATGTGGCTACTGCCTTTGCAAAATTCCTTTAGATTTTGGAAGAAAACAAAGGCATGAATGAACCATTGAATAGTATTTCTGATGAAGAAACAATTGTTAGCATTATGTGTGTAGATTGCTGTTGAACTGTCTATAACACATTTTTATGGATGTAATCTGAATAGAAATAATGTCCTAGTGAATAGGGCTGGGGATTCTGTCACAACATTACAGTACATTTTCAATTTTCTGAAACTCAATATTATCTAAAACAGGGTCACACATCCTAAAGTTTCTTATTTACATTCAAATTCTCAGTCAGAGAAACTTGATGCTCTAATGCATTCACTATCCCCCATGATATTTGAATAATCAAAGTCATACTGTGTTTTTCACTACAAAGAACACAAATTCCTTCAGTTAATGAAAGTCGTGAATTATTAATGAACTGATTACAAAAGGTATATTTAATGTTGATAATTATTAAACCATTGGGTTATGAGATATAGTTAACAAAGAAAGTCCACAGAACTAGGCAGGATACAAATGGAATATTTAGGCTCTGTTCCTACCAAGAAATATGAATGTGTACAATTTTATGCATGTCAGCAGTTCCATATAAGTAAGACCTGGTTTAAATCATGGGCCCAGCTCACAGCATGGTGGCTCCTTTAATCTTGGAGTTTCCCCTGTGCAGCCCCCCGTCGCTGATCAATGGAGAGGACCTGCTGGCTCCACTGTTTGCTACTTGCTCCTGAAGACCAGAAGGTGAAAACCATGGTTTTAAATATTTCACAGTTTCTGCCTCCTGTCTGTTCAGCAGCAAGTGACAGAAGCCAAAAATGGCAGCATATTTAAACTGCAGATTTCACCTCCTGGCCATCAGGAGTGAGCAGCAAGCAGAGGGGCTAATGGGGTCCCTCCATCAATCAGCGATGTTGGGGGTGTATGGGGGCAACTCCAAGATTAAGGGAGTCACCACACCATTTGCTGGGCCCATGATTTAAACCAAGCCCTATAGATAAGTTAATGGTACCACTTACATGTATGTATATGTATACTTTAGCTTTTGCAAGTGAGAGCCATCATTAAGTACCACCACCACCACAGGGATAAACCCACTTAGGGCCAGATTCCCTTCCACCTATTAGGCATATAAGTGGATTTAAGTGCCTAAATGTGATCACACTTCAGTCTGAGTCCCTGAAAATCTTTTACTATGAAAGTTGGATGAGTCTTCCTTCTCCAAGCTGTTTTTTTTTTCCCAACTCAGTCTTCAGGATAAATGGACTATGAGCGCATCTACACAAGACATTTACTGTGGAGTAATTAGCTTCACCGTAAATATACTGCATCTACATGTGTGCCCCTATTAGGCAAGTACTATCCTGCTGTGCAGTTTTTCACTCAGCAGCAGCACACATGTAGATGCTGCCCTTCTGGATAGCCCCATACTTCTGCCCTGCTGGATAGTCCCATAGCACCCTCATGCCGTAGCCAGCCTCCTCCTCCCCCCCCACAGCACACTGAGCTGGGTTGGGGGAGCAGCTCCAGGCTGGCAGGCTGCCCCCCCCGAGACACACACACACACACACACACACACAGAGTCCCCTGATGGCCAGGGCTACTCTGACCTGGCTCAATGTGCTGTGGTCCTGGGTCCATGCTGAACACTGTGCCCAGGAGCAATAAATTCTGGAGCAATAAACTCTGGAGTTTATCACTTTGTATCAGTTGCCTGTGTAGATGGTGCCCTGTGTGTCACAAAAGACCTTGTTAGGTCTTCAGGGACTCAAACAGGGTGGAACAGAATTGCACCTGGGTGCCTACATCCACTTAGATGTCTAGTAGGTAGAACTGGATCTGGCTAGTTCTCTGAATTGTCAGAGAAAAGTTCCCCATCTTCATCATTCACAACTCCTGTTCAATTATGCAACAGCTTTTGGGTGGCAGGGCGAGAGACTATGTTGGGATCCTCCAAAACTATTTGCCAGACATGAGAATTAATAATCCTTATGACATTTTGACACTTGAACGTGTGGCTGCAAATGTTAAAATATCAATTGCTTTTCAAATTCTGCCTAACTTTTTGCCCTTGGCAATGCAGTCTCACTAGTTACCTATGCACTCTGTTGGGAAATATTTCCTTTTATCCATTTTAATTATTTTCCCTTTCAAGTTCACTTCATGTTTGCCTTCATACAAGATCTGAAAATACTCACACTTGGCCATAATATATAGCACTACCTTAGTTGAGTCAGAGTACAGAAAGTGCAGTACAGAGCAGGGTGACTGAAAACTGTCTTCCCAGCTAGACTATGGCCATGGATAGACATTACATTTGTGCTGGGAGAAGGGTCTTTCTTCTGGCAGAAAAAGAAAGTTTAACATGGCTTGCAGAAAAGAACTGGAAGAAAGTTAGACTGATTCCTACCAGCAATCTCTCTCCCTCCTCCCCACCTAATGTGAATGGTTGCATACTTCTATGGGGGTTTTGAGATCACTCAATATCCCAGTCTTCTCCTCTCATTCTCTCTCTCTAAGAGACAGGGAAGGAGGGAGAGCACTTCCCGCAGTAGCCTGCCCAGGGATAGCTGTCAGTGAGCTCTGTGGGAACCCTGCCTTAAAAATGTCCATCCATCAGCTGATTGGCAGGGGAAAGGGGAGAAAAGGACATTCACCTCTAATGAAAATCCTCCCAAGGCCACAGGATGTGTGCAACCAGACAGAATGGCTGCAGGTCACCTGCCCCAACCCCAACATGCACCCTTCTCCAGATCAGTCAAGAGGAGTATGAGGGACAGCAGTTAGATATCCCATGACAGCAAGGATCTTGCACTCCAGGAGGCTTGCCACTGCAGGAGAATGGCTTCCAGTCCCCTTAACCTGAACAAGTGTCAGGGGTGGGAGGAGGCAGAAAGCTGCTGTGCTGCATCAGCACAGTTACCCAATGATATGAATGCCTGTTTATAACCTACAAAACATACACCTCTAAGAAATAAATGTCTATTTTCTTAACTTATTTAATTGGTTTCTGTTTTATAAAATATTCAAATTCCAAACTTTTGCAGATATTTTTATGCAAAAGTAGCATTCTCTGGTTTGCAGTGCAGCCCACCCAAATGAGAACTTTCCCAATGGAGTCTGCTCTGACTGCCTGGCAAATACTCCACTGTTGAATACAGTCTCCCATCTCTTTGCTTATCTATAAGTCCATGTATATCAAGGTCAATGGGCAGATACAGAGCCAATGTTTCCCCTCCATATGCACAAGAATGTGGGTGAGAAGGGAATAATATGGCCCAAAGTTTATACAGCCTGGAAGCTCTCTCATTTGTGCCATGTTCTAGACTTTCTCTAACCCTTTAATAAACAGCAGGGAGTGAAGTAATGTGTCACTTTGTGACCTCAAGCAAGGCATTTAGCCTTTTATTGTCTCATCTGCACAATGAGGATAATTATGTTTACTCGTTTGTAAAGACCTTTGAGATCTGCAGGTGAAAGACTTCCAAACTTTGAATTTTTAGTGTTATTATCAATCATCTTCTTCTTGCATTGAGTACAATGACAACTCTGTGTTGTAAGCCACTGAAATGGTGTGTATCCTTCTGGATATTATTAAAGGATAATCCATGCTACAGTGAAATTCTTATTTTTCTCGATAAAATAGGCAGCAAATTAAACAAGCCAAATAAGGAAAGATGAACGAGTTTTATATTTGTGAGGAGAAAATTGGAAATAATATAATGTTAATCTTATTTAAATTACATAGATAACTGTAAAAATATAACAACTGCTTTTCTACAACTATCACCTTTCAATAAGCCTCCTTTAGCCATTTGATTTAGGAAACAGAGGGTGCCTATACACGAGCAGTAAGGCTGCTCCAGTGTACTGTAGTTACAGAGCATTGGAGCAGATTTGATTAACTGAGTCTGCTGAAGCACGGTAATTACCGCACTCCAGGAGACTGCAGCGTCTTGTGCATTGGCATCTCCATGCTTAAAAATGGTGGCAAGAGTGTTTAACTAAAACTTATTCAATAAGCTTTAGTTAAAGTGCCCCCACTGCCATTTTTTAGCATGGGAATGCTGATACACATTCCATTCCCCCACATATACACACCAGAGCATGCGTATAAACAACCTTATTGATCAAATGTTATGTCAGACTAGCAGAAAATATTGATAGTCACAAAAAGGCTTCATATAGTCATGTTACCACACAACATTCTGGATAAAATGGGAAGGGACCATGGTTTTTAAAACTGTCATTTGGAAGATTAAACATGGTAAACGGCAATTAAATATTCCATTTTACAATGGGGTACACTAGTGTACATTGCGTGCATCGATATGTGTAATTAAGGTGGAGCAATAAACTCCAACACAGTCCGCACTGGTGTCAAGCGCTCCAGGGCACAGGGTCGACACATGTGCCCAGGACTGAAGCACTCTGAGCCAGGGCACATCAGCCCTGGGCTGGCAGAGGACACAGGGGGACAGCTCTGGACTCTGGGTGGCATTGTTGAAATGTGGAGGGGCTGGCTGGGGCATGAGGATGCAAAGTGTAGTGCTAAGGTGGCAGGCAGCCTCTGCACTTTAGCACCCTCATGCCCCAGCCAGCCCCTGCCACCACCTACACATTCATTTTGACACACTTAAGTACTCTGTTATAATATAATACTGTCCCCAACAGTAGTATTTTGTGTCAGAGTTAATTTACTGCCCCTAATACCAGCACACATGTAGATGGTAATGCTTTACTACAGAGCTAATCAGTATACTCTACAGTAAAGTATATGTGTAGATGCACCACCCACTGTGAGCAAATTTTTTACCTGACCCTCAGAATACTCTTTAAAACCTATTCAAGTTCATTTATATCAAAAGATTTGTTTTCAATAAGGAAAATGGACATAATTTAGCATAATTCTCACACTCGAGGTGATTTTTAAGCAGGGATTTGTCATTTTCAAGCAGTATAACTCTGAAAATGATGGAAACAGAAGAACTGCTGACAAATGAGTAGAAGATGACAAAAATAGAAAAAAACTTTTTAAAACGAAGCATGTCAAAAGGAAGATGTTACCTGAAGTTTTCCAAGAATTAATGCCTGAAAATGAAATGTGTACACGTTTGCAAGAGAATATTCAGTGAAATTTAAACAAACTAATTTCTTTGTAAATGATGTAACAAACAGAAACAAATTCTCCAAGAGAATCTATGATTACATTTTCCTTTTTTCCAGAACAGCCCCACATCACAAATTTTATAGGACACATCTTCACCTCATTTTATGTTATACCTATATCTTTAGCATGGACACGATTGACCAATACACTCTAGGTAACTTAAACACAACTGTTTTCACAAAGCAAGCATTTAGACATTTAGCAAGCATTCAGATGTGAACACAGAAAATTAGCTCAGCTCCTAAAACGGGGCATGCCAATCTGGCATTCCTATGAGGGAAATATTCTTATGCTACTATCTTTGCAGCATAAGAAATTAGATTAGCATTATACAATGACTAAAAATTATTCATTCTTGAATAGTCCCACTATTTCTCATAAAATATCCCTAGAAAATGTGTTCACAACTTAAGGGTAAGAAATATGTCCAAACAGGGTTGCTTCTATTTTTTTCTTGCTTATGGCTAGGTAAAATTTTGAATTAAACTGAAACCTTGTTTACTATTGCAATATGGGGTCAGGTTATGGAGAACATAAATAAACTTATGATCCAGACCATACATACTGCTGCAGTGTCTTGAAGTACCTCAGCTCGATTCAGCTTCTCATTCAAAATGGAAAGAGGAAGTAGTTCACTAGAGTTCAAGAGCAGTGTTCCTCTGCCACTAACAGTAGATCTTGTTGCATGGGTCACTGACCACATGTTTTATTATCATTTCTTGGCCTCTTGAAGGCTCAGATCAAGTATAGTACTGCCATCCCATATTAAAAGTTAGAATGTGTTTTGGGGTTTTTGGTTGTAGCCCTGTTGGTCTAAGGACACAGGCAGACAAGGTTCTTTGGATAGATGTGATATCTTTTATTAGACAGCTAATATCTTTTATTAGTTGGAAAAATTGTTCTTTGCAAGGTTCTGAGCACAAACTATGCCTGAAGAAGGGTGTTTGTGCCCAAAAGCTTGCAAAGAACAATTTTTCCAACTGTTTAGTTGGTCTAATGAAAGATACCACATCTTGTCTGCCAGAATATGCTCTGAGCAGTCACATAGCAAAGCTTACTATAATCTCAGCCTACTCTGGACAGAGTTGGAGCTGGTTGTGCCTTCCCCCACCAACACTGACCTTGGCATTAGGCACTGAAGCTCACATGTCCACCTGTGATGATGTGCATCCCTCATGCCAAGCGCCTGGGATGTTCTGTATTGCTACATTGTGAAGGTGATGCCAAACACCAGGCAGGGTGAATAGGATCTAAAACACTGTGAATAAGTTTCTAAGGCACTAGGAAAAATTCTGTACACTTGCAGAAGTTTTTTTTTTAAATGCTTTTCAGTATGGAAAACATGATTTGGTTGGGAATACACAAATATGCAACATATGCTTTAGTAACATAATCAGTACATTGAAACATAAACACACCTGTTAATGTCTGATCCACCAAATTGGTTGCCATGAAAGTCACAGCTGGTGTAGATACAGCAGTTACCCTGGTGACTTGAGTTGGCATCAAAGGAGTCATATGGGCATCCATTCTAGAAGCAGCACCTGCATGTGAACCATAATGAAAACATTACTTTTTTCCATTGAATAAAATTATCAAAAATAATCTTTGTGCAATCTTATTCAAAACACCTTTATTTTACTGGCTGTTAAATGTAACTGGAGACATACTCCAAAGCATTCCTTTGAATGTTTCAGTCCTTCTTTTGTGTGTGCTCTAGTTAGTAACTCTGGACACTGACAAGGTTATAAGAAAAGCAGTCAATTTTAAGAAATTACTATGAAAATCTTATTGATATAGTAAACGTCCAGTAGCTCCACTAGAAAATGAATTTCCTGGTGACATATTTAACCAAACAGGAACTGGATATATACCACATTCAATTATCTTATTCAAAATGAACCAGAGCAGTTTTAATGCCTCATATAGGAAAAATAGGCTGCTTAGGACCCAATATTATTCACAGAAAATATTTGGCAAATAATTTAACATAAAAACTACTTCCAAGGAAATCACAATCTGCTCACAAACAATTCACACATGGAAAATGGCTAAATTGATCAAAAAATTATATATGATAGATTACTCATCCATTTCATCTGCTAAAACTATGCTACACTAAAGTTGGACCACTTATTCCTCAAGAGATATTTCAGTGTAGGGCCACTGGCAAATTCATTGAAAGAACTGCAGCATTAACTTACAGTTATGTGTGATTTTAGTCACGCAAAGTTTCATGTGGTCATGCGTGATTCCATACTTGCAAATTTGGCTGTACATCTCTTTTATTGAATACTTTACCTGTACCCAGTAGTTTTCATCTCTCCTTTTCCACATTACATGGTCATTGCTATAGAACACTTCTTTAATATTTACTATATTTTGTAAACATTCCTCTTGAATCTTGCTCACTGTACCTTGCATTTAATAGTTATTGAATAAATGACACTGGAAGAGCTTCTGCCCTTGTGGGAAAGAAGGGGCCCAAGCTACAAGATAGGGGCCCGTACCTTCCAGGGTAGCATCCATATCATTAACCATCTGGTTTGTTCTCTTTATCCTGGCCCCACATCTACCACTCAGCTTTCCACTGGACCAGTGTCAAGGCCTAGAGAGGTGTCTGACTAGGTTATGTCTTGGTACCACCACCAATCCCTGGACCAATGTCCTAAATATTGGCTACTGGGCTAGAAGATGAAAAGGCTACCCCACCTCCTCTTCCATCTAAAACCTGCTAGTCATGGGGGTTTTTTGCAATTAAAAGTTTGGCTTTACACATGTACGTAAGTGATACTATTTTGCTGCACTGCTGTGGGGCCAGAGCAAGTATGCCTATCTGGGTACAGAGGAACTGAAAACTATGAGCAAGCTGCTACACACTATAGCATTCCTTTCCTTTTTCATTCCTGTGATGAAGTTTTTAGCAGAATTTGTAGATTCATTTGAATTTGTGAGGGCTATGCCATGAGTCCTTTACCATAGCCTCAAACTTGCAACTTCTGGGCAGTCAACCATGTATGTGTTTAGCACCCATGCCACCCTAGCCCCAACCTACAAGCAAAAAATTGCTGTGTATGTGCCATTTATGTGAATAAAACAAAATATGACTTAGCTACGAATGCCTTTTGGCTCTCTAATTGTGAGACTGATACTAGATTAATAAACAAAACTACCACTAAGGCACAGCATGTTTATCCAATTGTTATTTACAACAAAACCATTTTATGAAATAAATGCTATAGCTTATATCAGCTATTTATTTATTAAAAACACTGTTTGCATCTGTTTGAATTGGAAGACTGTTTTGTTTCTTGTTCATATCTGAGATGTAAATCAGAATATATGAAGTTAACACTCAGGCTTCTAGCTGCTGCAATTAGGGTCAGGAGTATTCAGTAATCAAAGATATAAGATTCATCCTAGCTAGACAACTGAAGAGACATGATATATTCAAAAGGTGGCTCTTCTGGAAGCAACAGAAGGAACTAGTCGTGTATATTTTGCTGTTATGCATGCATATCCCCTTTGAATTTAATACAAGTGATTCATGCAAAGTGAGTAGAATAAATTACTCACAGTGAATGCTTGCAATTCTTCCTCCTACCTCCAGTCTTCAAATTACAATTGTAACATCTGTTGTTTCCCAAATATGTGGAGGGCTCCCTACTCAAATCACTTAAAACTTTGGAGAAATATATTGTAATGATCAATGGTCCAGTCACGATGGAGTAAATGATCTGACACTGTGTGGTCACAGTAGTCCCATGCACAAAAAAAGCACCATAAAAGGAGCTGGGACAGAAGAGTAGTTAACTCCTATTGCATATCTTACAACAAATGATCTTATCACTGAGGACTAGTTCCCTGGCAACATGGTTTCAATACAGCTAGATTTCTAGGATTCCTCTACCTGCCACAGATCCTAAATGTCCCATGGGACTTCTACATCACAGAGGATATACACTCAATACCCTCAGATTAGTTCCATTTTAATGATCTTTATGTGGGCTAGGTTAATGCATGACATCCACCCTTACATTCCAGCATCCTTGCAGATAATGCCAAAAAATCATTAATTTCAACTTTCATATTGGGGGATAGCTCCCTGCCTAGACCTGATGGCACATAATCTGAACCTAGCAACTCTATAGAAATATATCACCAGGACTACTGACTAATATTTATTGTCTTTTCCAGTTAACGAGTTTTAAAGCTGCTATTTTAATGCATTCTCATATTATCAATTACAGTTTCTTGGAGGAAAATTGGAGTTTAGGCTATAAACCAGATCAGTGAGATGTACCCTCCTAAGAGCTGAAGGAAGATTTAAAAACACAGTAAATCATTTTAATGATGCTCCATTTTTTAAGACTGTCCTTTACTGCAGCAGAGGTGGCAAAAATATTAAACTTGTGAAAGTAGTAATATTTAACAGAATATTTTCTTAAAGGGTTAAAATGACTAAGAAAACCAGGAAGAAAAAAATAACAACTCTTACAAAAGTGACAGGTCTGTGAAAAAAATCTGGTATTCAGAGAATTAAATATTTGATGCATATGAAGAACAAAGTATGATATTTATGGAATTAGAGGACACAGAATTTTAAAGCACAGTGAATGCTATCTGGATGGCCTATGGTTAGCCAGAGGGATTCCCTGTCAGGCTAGTGGGGCACAGAGAAGACAAAGGAGATTGACTCATTCCAGGTTCATTACCTTTAGGGTTTCAAGAGTGATCCAGAAAACAGTATGATCAGCTCAGCAGTAATATTATCTGGCAAGGGACAACCATACCAGATAGGATTCATAATATGCCAAGACCATTCCATGTTTGCAAGATTTGGAAAAAGAAATGGAATTTGTACCCATGGAGATGGATAAATATTTTCATCTGAGAACAGATGAATATTCAGTTTTTTGCTTTATTATTCAAAGATTTGTTGTTATGGAATTGTAAGAGTCATGTTGTAGCCACAATTGTCCAGATATACAAGAGGCAAGGGTTTCGTAGGGTGATATCTTGTATTGAACCAACTGTACAGAGTTGGGATAGACTTAAACAAGCTTTCAAATGTCTAAGGTCACCTAAAGAAGAATGTCTTACATTTGAAAGTCTATGCAACTCTATGTAACTTTATCCCAACTGTACCATTTGTCCAATAAAAAAACACCCTGAGAAATCCTTGCCTCTTGCATATATTATTGTTATACAATTTTGGAGTACATAGTGCATAGGGCTTTTTGAATTACAGGTTCAAATTCCTGGTAGGGTCAATTCAGATCTTCATTTTTTTAGGTAGCTAAACTGCATAGTGAACTAGAGCTGAAACTTTGATCCAAGAACTTAAGAAAATGGATGGATGTCTACTGTAGGAGCATGTCAAAGCTCTACTAGCACTTTCCCAGAATAGTTAAGACTTTATTTTGTGCTTCATTCATGTGTTGCTTTGTAATTGTGTTAGGTAGGCTGTCAGCTGCCAAAATCAGGAAATGGCTACCTATCAACTGAACTATTTATAAAATTCTTTGTAAGTTCACAAGAAGAAAACTGTGCAGGGAATATGAGTTAGCATTAACAAATTCATTATTCTGGGATTTATTTATAAACCTTCTACCTTCTGTCTATTTACCATCACCCATGACTCCAAAAGAAGCAGTTGTTTCCTGAAACTAATATTCCCTGACCACTCAGGGTAGCAAACCATCATTCTCCACTTTTACTTGAGACCTATCTTTGATCTTCTGTCTTCACTGATGCAAGAGTGAACGCCTTTGGAGAATTCAAGTGGCACCTTAAAAGGAGTATTCCATCAATCAACACTGTGCTGTGGTTTTACTAGACATTACTTGTAGTAGAACAGTAGACAGCTAATAAGACCTTAATCTTGAAACCACAATCACACAAATGTGGTGGCAGATTAGGAATGGAGACAAGAAAAGTTATAGGTCAAATTTAAATATATATTTATTGTATTGTGTGTGTGTATTGTGTATGTGTTTGTATTACATCAATATTTGTTTTTGTCCTCTGTTTGAGACATTTGAAAAAAATTATGCATCTCCTATTTTTACAGACTTTTCCATGTAACATCATTCATTTAAGTCAGTTGTTCTCAATCCCTCGGCCGCGGCCTGGTGCTGGGCCACGGTGGGTCAGCTACTGGTCTGCAGCACAGTTGGCTACCAGACCAGAAGTGGCTGCAGATTGGCAAACTGTGGCTCTCCAAAGCCAGGTGGAGAGGCTGAAACACTTTCTGCAGGGCCTGCAGCAGCGCAGAGTTTGGCCCACCCCCTTGCCCAGAGGGTGGGGTTATCTTTACCTGTCTGCCAGCTGGAAATGCTAGTTGTGGTTGGTTGTGACTGCTGTTTTTATGCCGTGGCATACAAACTTTGGGAACCCTGATTTAATTTTCATAATTGAATGTGCACAAAAATTCTCTCTAAGAGATATATGAATCCAAAATTACAATAAATGTGCCCTTCCAGTGTATTCCTGGGGCAGACTGATTGATTTAGGAACTAGTGCAGTGGGAGGAAAAGTGCTGGGTAAACCCCAGGCCAGTCTTCAGCTTATAATATAGATTTAACTCAAATAAGGTAAAAAATAACCTGAAAAGACATAAATCACAGCTACAGCATATGCATTATGCTGGAATATGCATTATGGGCCAGATTCTATTCTGTCTATCAGGGCCTGCATGGACTTAGGTGCCTAAATGCATTTTATACTACTCTACTCAGGTCCCTGAAAATCCATTAATGAATCTTCTTTTGCAACACACCATTGAGTTTGATCTTAAGACTGAATCACAAAAAAAACCACAGAGGGCTTACCTCCCCTTTCAGTTTAACTATTTTTCAAACAATTAGAAATAGGACTGCATTTAGGTGTGTAAATCTACTTGTACTCCACATATGTGGAATAGAAACTGGTCCTAGATTGATAGATCTATACAAACATATATATTGTATCTGTATATCATAAATATATAAAGTGCACTGTCCTTATTGTATTGTGGTGGCACTCAAAGGTCCAAATAGTATTGGCACCCCTTTGTGTTTACTCAGAAAACAGACATAAAATAGTCACAGACAAAATAAGTGTCACAGTAGTAGGGAACGCCCAAGGGGTGCCCCCCAGGCCGCAGAAATCATAATGGTAACAGAAATAAGATATATGTTAATATTGGGTAGCTCAGGCACAGCTAAGTCGTGGCTCTAAATCACCATTTTAGAAAGTAAATAAACAGCTGTACTATCTAAACCAGGCCAATTTCTTGCAAATATATCTTAAGGGAGGACTTAAAGCAGGACCTGCAAAAATAGTATGTTTGGGGTGTTGTACCCATGATGATCCAGGAAATATGTAAGAAACCAGGGGGTATTGTTTGTTATTGGGATATTTTTTATAAGATAAACTGTATAGTTGGGAGAAATGTTAGACAAGCTTTCAGGCTTAAAGCACCCTTCCTCAAATTTTGGAAATAAGCTTCTTTCCCAGACTTTAGTAAGCACTTTAGCAGGGGGCAAGGTATGGCAGGACAAGGGGTGAGAACCGGGTTGCTCGACTTCCCTGCCAATTGCCCCACCTACTGCTTCTTGCAGCAGTGGAAGGTTAGAGGGCATGGTATGAATTTAAGTCAACCCTCTAATAATTAGATTCTATACATGAAAAATTATAACACATTTAAAAAAATTTCATTTAAAAAATTTTCATGTGTAGAATCTAATTATTGTGGGGTCATCTTAAATTTGAAGTTGTCTTGAATTTGAGTAAATACAGTAAGAAAATAGTGGTGGAAGAAATGGTCAAGTTAATATTTTAGCTCGAGACTATTGATAAACCAAGTAGGACAGGAAAACAGCTTATGTAATAGGATTGCCCTGATCTTCAAAAGGAGGTCCTAATATTCTTCCTGCTACCCCTAAACTCCTTATGAACATAGTTGTCTATTGATAGTTACCCTTGAGAAGATAGTATGAGATACTTTAGAGAACTGCTGAGAAGATTATTTGTCATCAGCTATAGAGTATATGTCAGTAAAAAAAAATCCCACTATTCCTTCTTATTTTTAGTTATTAAATCAATCATTCCTAGAAGACATCCAAGGAAGAGATCACTTTGCATTGTAATACATTTATCCTGTGTAAAATTAAATGTAAGGTTCTAAAACCATCATTTAGAGGAAAGTAATTATATACTATGACGTTAGGCAGCTTAGAGAATATTTTATTGAATCTAGGAGATTTGAACTTGGTCATCTCTACAAAATATTGAACCATCCCCAGTATGAAGTGATGTTGTGACTTCAGGCAGGGATGATTTCTTTTTTAGGGTCTGCTTCTGCTCCTTTTTCAGTCATTGGCAAAACCATTAACTTTGACAGGAACAGGTTCGGGGCCTTAAAAAATGAAGTAGCTCTCAGAAAGCACCATAGGGTTCTAATGCTTTAGTGTGAGCTAGACTCAAATATACTGGGAAAGTTCAGAAAAAGACCACACAAATACGGTGTTCTAGTTTACGAACGCTGGCCAAAGGATCCTCACATGGACTATAATTTATAAATCTATAGGTAACTTTCTATAGAATAAGGGATATAATTTCAAAGTACTTTTAAATAATTTTGATGTGAACAATAAGGAAAATTTTATCCTATTACTTTCAGCTACTCTGGCAACAGATTACATTGGTATTTGTTTTTCTAATCTTTTCTAATTTTGGTGTGGTAAGAATCAATTTGCAAAATAATGACCTGCTTTCCATCTGTTCAGGAAAAGACAAAGAGTCTTTTCTGTTTCAGAAAAGAGTAGATAATTATTTTATACATCTTGAAGGTGACAACAAGACTCATGAAGAAAGTTAGAATGAAAATACCACACTTGCTTCACTCACATCACTAACATTTTGATAATTCCCAGTAACTTTCAGGCAGACATTTAGAGCCAGATTTCTTGAAAGTCTCTACTATATTATACCATTAATGTGTTCCCAGCAGAAGACCATGTTCCATGAGGCTGTGGCAGTGGAAAGTAAATTCAGTATCTCTTACTGGAAACAGGCACCAGCTACAAAGTGGATATAAACAGAGTCTACTGCTTCACTAGCTCTCAAGAAGTTCACCCACTGGAACAATAGCTATAAGAGGCAAATACACTTGCTTTTTTATATGGAACAGATCTTACTTCACCAGCTTACTCTCTTGATGTATAACATAGTGGGAACATGTACACATTCATTAATGCATAATTGGTTACTGCGCATTTAATTTAGTACTTGTATAACCAAGTACCTGTATAACCACGTACTAAATCAAATGCACAGCAACCAGATTTACCACACAGTAGTGCTGGCAAATGCCTTCTTACTGATGCTACTGCACAGTATTGTATTAGCACTGTCTGTGCTGTGACTCTCTACGGTGGTGTTATTAGATTACTGTGCAGTTAGCATCTCATGTAGATGTACCCAGCATGAGGTTTAGCTACACAAAGAGTACCAAGAGTAGATATCCAACCACATCCTCCAGAGGGAGAAATAAATTATCAAAGTCAGCTGAGAAGAGATTGGGCTATACAAAGAACATTTCACAGTCAGTTTCTTTTCCTGCAGGAATTGTTTTGCTTATCTGGTTCATCTGGGTTTGCTCAATAGTATGGATACCAGCATTTTCCAAAATGTCAGGTGAATTGGAGGGCTGTAGAGGGCTCTCTAGGTTGACCTGACAGCAGACTGCCCTGAGGCCAGAAACTTGCATTACTTTGGATCTCTGGTCCCAGGACAGACCCACCATGTCCCTGTTGCCCACACCTTTTAAGTTATACTCTTTATAATAACCTTGGTTTAACTTCCAGTGTCCACTATTGCCCAGACTCGAATAATACACAATACTGCAACATTATCACTATTCCTGTCATCAATCTTTATTAAAATATGACTCACAGGTCTGATAACCTGGACAGTGATTCAACAATGTGGGCATATAAAGATTTGGATGAGATCAACAAATGTAATTGTGTTTGTGAACCAAAAGAGACTTGAATTTAGGTATTGTTTACTGGGACTAATTTTCCCCTGGGTCTTATATAGCTACCAATTGATCAGCTGAGTTCACCTGAAATAAATTTGTACAAATGATTAATACTACGCTGCTGAATTCAAATGGAGCTTTCTCACTGACACCAGTAGTCATGGGATTAAGTCCAACTGCAGTATAATATCATTCCTTCCTTTATTTCTATTACAAATTTTATACTCTTAAATCAAAGTTTTCTGTAAGAAAATGTAATAAAAATATGTCACTACAAACCATCTAAGCTGACTGAGCCTCTCCAGGAACATACTGAGGTTCTTAGTCACAGCCTCCTGCTACTGATAGACTGTAACACCATTATACGGACTTATAAAGAATTATACTCATTCCCCATAGTCAAAAGGAAACAGAATAATTTGCATCTGGAGAACAAATCAATTCCAAAAACATTAGAGATGGGCTTGAATTAGAACTTTAAGTCCATCCTTTCACACACTTAATTTTGCAGTGAAAGGAGATTTGGCTACTTAACTACAGATTTAAACTTGTTTCTATAGTTTTCCTTCTGCATTGGATTTAATTTAGATTTAGTTCAGTATAGTTTCATGTAAATTCCATATTTTGTTTGTTTATGATCTTGAGGGAACAGGCATCGGATCCAAAATCTGAAGCCCAACCAACATTTGGCCTCCATGACTTGCACAGCAGCCTAGAAAAGAAAATTGCAGCTCACTGAAAATGACTTTAGAAAACAGATTAAAAAAATCATAAAGGTAAAACACAGTTCCATCTTGTGGCTTGCAATTTCATTCATATTTGCAGGAAATTATTCCATGGTTATCCTTACCATACAGAGGACAAGATTTAAAGGGGCCAGAAATTCAAAACTAAGCATGCACAAATATACACATAAATTATGAGATTCCTAATCCTATTAGTTATATGTATGAATAAAGTCAGTGCATACATAGAAATAATACAGATATGGATGCTAAGCTTTGGAAATTAGTGTCAATGCATGTACCTTTTATGGTATATTTATTATCCATATGATTGATATATTGTATACATATCATTTGATATTCATTCTATTTGTTTTGTCAATGCATGGTATATTGATTGCTCCAACGTGCTTCCCTACAATGTACATCTTTTTCAGCTAATTTTCTATGTTGATTTGTTTTCACACTTAGGCACAATAAACATAAATAGCACAGCTCTCATTGGCAGTAAAGGAATTAGCTAACAAATTCCATCCATACTTCAGACTTTTTTGTTTATTGCATATGTATGGACCACACACATATACCTTATGTTCACCCAAATATGCTTGATTAATTTAAGGCGATCATAACTTTTAAGGAATAAATATTTGTGTTTTTAGTACTTTATGCTCATAAAAAACCCAATCTTTGCAACAGACTGCTTTGGAATGCAAATGCCAAATAAGCACTACAGGGTTGGTTTAATGTCATAATGTATCATAAGCTTTCAAAATGAACTGAATCTAACCTTCAGGGCTAGAATAATACCTAAACTCAAATCATAAAGAACCTAGCACACACATGCCATGCAAGAGTGTGCTTTTTATGATTAAGCTTAGGTAAATTTAGTTGTAAAAATAAAATGATGAGGAAAAGAAAGATTGTCATTACCTCTGTGAAGATTTATATAATTCAAATTCTGGGGACTAGACTCAATGGATCAGAAAACATTTTCCAGGCCTATGTTTGTTTAGTCCTCATATCTGAAGTAAGCTATTGTTCATGGAAGCTCATGTTTCTCTATCAGAGTATCATAGTATCTAGGGTCAGAAGGGGCCTAAAGCAGGACATCTAGTCTGGCCCCCCCGCCAATGGCAGGAACAAGTGCCAAGGTCACAGGACCCCCAGCCATTCAGACCTCTGAATGAGTTTAGTCTATAAGGTTTAACTCAGCCCTAGTTTTTCTGACTATGGTCCAATTGGTAGACTTAAACAAGTCAGTTTCATTAGCAGGTTACATAATTTAAGAAATTACTCTTCTCCCTTTCGATTTTCACTTAATTTAAAAACACAAGCAGCCTATCTGTAAGTAGTATTCCCAGGAAGGTTAAATCAGTTGAGGTTAAATTTCAGAAATCTGAAGCTTCCGTGCAAAGGATGTCACACCCTTATTAATATATCTGATGAGAACACATTATTTACACAAATGAAAATAAATGTCTTGGCTGTCATAACTTAAGACTAACAAAACTGTAATGTGAAATTAACTTTAGGCTCTGGAATTACTTTAGGCAGTATCTAGCTAATGCAACCAACCTCCTTGAGCCTTTCTCCATCCCCTGAAGAGGAAGAAAGCATCTAGTTGAATAGATCATTCCTATTCTCCCACAAATTGCTCTTCAGGTTGGCTTCTTTGCTCACGTGTTTTCTGAGAGTGTAAGTGGGTTCCAGCTGCCCTACCAGGTTACTAGTGGCAGATTACTGTAGCAAAGCACAGATATACTACTGCCCCATGTCATCCTAGTCACAATTCTGGAGCTGAATTTGGGGACTATGCTGTAGGTGTGTTTAGGAGTTAGACGTTCAGCCTTATCCACAAAAAACAGGCAAATGGTAGGGCAGGGCAGTACCTAAGAAACAAACTGGTTCAAAGACACATAAGCTTTCATAGTTAACTATGACTGGGGCTGTGAAACTTCAGCAGCCGTTTCATTTCAGAGGTGGAAGAGGAAGAGCACACACCAATTTTTCTGGTTTGGTGAAGAAGCTGATGTTCCTGAAGGTCTGGAACCCTCTCACTGCTGGGGTTCCCCAAGCTCCTTGTGCAGATGGAGTGAGCACCACCTTCCTCCCTCCATCTGCACCTATTTCTTTTTTTTTTTTATTTGGTTTGGTTTCACAACCATTTAATGTCCAGTTCTCAGAGCTGGAAGTGGTACTCACTGTATCACCAGCCAGCAGGCAAAGAATATGTCCCTACTGAGCTCCCATGCCAAGATGTACTTGGAGGTATAGGTTGGGGCTATGGGGAAGGAAGAGACCCCAGGTCCTGGGCATGACCTAAGCTGTACCCTGCTAGGATCAGGAGGCCTGGTGGGACTGCCAGTAGTGCAGCAGCACCCAAGAAATGCCACAAACATCCCTGGTGAAAGGTGAGTAGGAGGTGCCTTATACCCTCCAGCCACCACACGCATGCACAGTCCTGGCTAGGGAAAGCCCAGACCTGCAAAATGTTTGAGGCCTGAGGCTTCCTGGTTACAATGGAGATTATAAGGCTCCAGGTGAGCTTACCTGCCTTGGATGCCATCTGCAAGGCATGGGCCGCAGTGTAGGAGAGATATGGAGCTGCAACACCGATGCCACCCCTAGACATCAGAGGCCTAAATGGTGAGCCTCCCACCTGGGTAACATCTGAACCAATTTTCCTTCAAGGCATGGCAGATAAAACTTCACTTCATCAACCTCCTGGATACAAAAACTCATGGATTCAATATAGACATTGGATTTATGACACACTATAACTTGCCTGACATCTGACTCCCCAGGTACCTCTCCACTTTTATCTGGCTGCTACATCCCTATCCTGCCCATCCCTTCCAGCCTGTCTCTTGGCCCCTGGAATCTCAATTTACATTTTCACTGACTGGCTATCTTGTCTGGCTTCTTCATTATTCATTCCATCGAGGAAGAGCACACACCAACTGCAGATGCCTGACGAAGGGTTTTTAAACCCCAAATCTTGCTAAGATATACTTTCCACCTATTCAGTTGGTCTAATAAAACATATCAGAGGTATTCTCAACTGGTCTGTGCTGGGCCCAGGATCCAAAAGGGGGGTCAAAGGGCCAGGGGCCCACCATGAGCAATGCCTAGAGCAAGGGGTTCATAATTCTGACTGGCCTGAAAATAGAGCCAGGGTCTAAAGGGGAGCCAAAGATCCCAGAGAGGGGACCACAGCTGGAGGGGGTGAAGGATGCAATGTGCAAGGCAAGGGTCACAGTGTAGGGAAGGTATAGAAGTGCAGAATGGATGTCACCCCAGACACATAATTGGGCAGCCTCTCACCTGAGAAACATCTGAATCAGTTTTCCATCAAGGTGTGGTAGGAGAAAGAGGGGTGGGTAGTTGGCCCAGAAACAGGTGAGCAGGTAGAGATCTGACCAGGACCAGGAAATCCCCCTGTTACAGGCTACCATCCCTGCTGTTTTCATCTTGCTGTGCCTTAACACACACACAAAGTCACATGCTATGAGGTTTGCTTTGAACAGTTTGAGGTCTAGTTTCACCTAAACCCTTGCACCTATTTCCTTGAAACATGGCAAGCTTCATGCCCCCAGAGGAGGCTACCATATACGCAATTTTCATCCAGATCAGGCAAGAAATGACGAAGTTGTAGGCATTTTAGTGATCCCCATTATAGCCTATGGCCAAATCACTGAAACAATGTCGAAACTTCAAAACAGATTCAGCTGAATCAAAATGGAACAGTGATCCAAAACACTGAAATGGATCGCTGTCCTTCTAAAAGGGCCAAATCCAAAATTGAATCAAAACATAGCTGTTTAGCACAGCCCTTTTACCTATGCCTCTCTGAACTAGTATCTCTCTAAGGTGCTACCCTGCCATTCCTTCTGCCTGACTCCAGACTGACATGGCTTACTACTTCTCTTTACTTGCAGAAAACGAGTAAAAAGCAGGACATAAAACAATCTAATCTCATTCATGCAGCTTGCTCAATATACTCAGATTGTGCTGAATCATGTCTTTCTTCAGAGAACTCCAAACGTGAACCGATTATAACTGGCACTGACATTTGCCTGAGGCTGCAGAGTAGAGATAGTCTAAGACAATGACTCCAAAAGGTAAACTCCCCTGAGTCTTATTAATTTCAGTGGAGAGTCAGTTTTAAGCTCAGTGATGATACTTCATTTCATTCCTGTTCCAACCACAGAAAAATCAACACAGGAGGTGAAACAAAATCCATTATGGGACAAAACTGGTAGTTGCTTCAAAGAAAGAAGTATAGAGGGAAGATGAGAGGAAACTTGCAAAGAGAGAAGAGGGATAAAAGCAGAGAAAAGACATTTAGGAAGAAAGAGAAACACAGAACCGAAGGCATGGTGGGTTTAAAACGAGCAGGGCTTCTCTGTCTAGCATGGCTTCATTAACACAATACTGATAGGTAACTAGAGAGTGAGTTTATAATTCTACGCTAATTGTCCATGTGCATGCTTACTTTGGTAAACACAAAGTAGCTTACCCCACTTTCACATAGGATAAAGATATTTTGAACTAACTGTAAGGTAAGAGCAGACACAGGTATTTACTGTGGAATAGGTGACAAGCTGCAAGTTTATCTACCACCCTGCTTTAGGGTAACTTGTTCATGCAGCCATAATGATACTAAATGGAACAAAATAGACTGAAACTGAAGCAGAATATTAGCTTCATTGAACTCAATAAATAAAAAGGCTTTTCCTATGTAAAATCTACATTCACCCTTTAATTTCTGTGCAAACTTTGCTGTGACAAAGTTTTCTGTGCTCTGAAAAATCTATCACGGATCAAGGATGTTATGAAGTCCTGATTTATATGCCAGTCCATGCACCATAGATGTTTTTACACATGCTCCAAGAGTGGTGAGGGGGGAGGAGGGGAAGCCACTTTAATCAAAGCACCCAGGACATCAAGTGCATCAGCATCTCCGCACTGAAAAATGGCGGTGGTTAGTTAAAGTAGCTAAAGTAACCCCGCTGACATTTTCTCAGCACAGAGACAATGATACACATGATGCTGAAGTCTGTTGGAGCACAGTAATTACCATGCTCCAGTAGACTTGATTGAGTCTGCTCTAACGTGTTGTAATTATAGCTCATCAGAGCAGCCTATCTGCACTTGTCTAGGTGCCCCATAAAATGGCCTTCTCTTTTAAAGCAGTCTGACTCTCTCATCCCAGAGCATCTATAAGCTATTCAGCATTTCAGGTCATCAAAATATTTAAGTCCAAGCTTAAGTTCTAATGAAAGTTAATATACACTAATGTGCTTTGCTGAACCACAAAATCAGGATAATTTTGCTCTAGGCAAGAGAAGTCCAGGTATCAGCAAAAAACAGGAGCTCAGTATCCAGAGTAGGAATGTTGACAGGTCTGAATGAAGTCATTTCGACAGAAATAAATAAAATAGGGCAGAACATGTATATATGCTGGGATCCAGTGGCACACTTGAGGAGACTAACTACAATGAATGGCACTTATGACAGATTTCTAAACCTCATCTGCAGTGTTTACTAGGGATTTGAACTGAATCAGATGTTAACAAGCAAACAACAAAACAATTTGCTTTAAACTATGCAAATCCCTAATTTCTTAATTGCTCAGGTTTCACTTCCTTTAAGCTTGTTAAATCATAAACCTAATAATTTGCCAGGCATCCCTAGAAACTTGCAGAAAAAACAGAGCAGACATTATAATACACAACACTTTTTAGACATGTGGGTGATACAAAGTCATAATGCTGTGAAACTGAGGTTAGAAGGGAATCAACAGCTTGTGAGAATTGGTAAGAGAGATTTCTTTTTATTATCTGCTTCTTGGGCATTTTTACCAGAATAGATGACACACAAAACTAATCAATCCATTCATTACTTCTTATTATTATTTATAACTCAGTGTTAAACCTTGCCCATGAAGCCTAAACATCTATTACTCTTGCCAGCTGTCCTATCTACTTGCTTGTGGCCAAAATAGCCCCGAAGAGAGGTAGCAGATAAGTTACTCAGGCTTTCACTCTATTTTAAAGGGATGGGAGAGACTTTCTGGGCAAATCTATTCTTTCTAAGTGCTTAATCAATGGCTTTCCAGAACCATCAATTATCATCTTTCTTTTATGGAGGAATTGAATGTTAAGGATGATGGCCATTAAGGATTGTACTGTGCCTAGCAGAATAACAACTACAGTATATCGCAACTAGCAAACGTCTTCAAGGTTTTTCAATTTATTTTATATGTATCTTGAATCACAACAGCACTTAAATGTGCGTTGAATTCATCTCTCCTCAAGAGAGCCAGCAGAAAGGTGTTTCAAGGCAATGAGACATAAGAGAGATGCCCACAACTGAGTGCTGTCCAGAACAAGGAAGCTTTTCTGAACTGGGGCCATGGAAATTAACTGTAACACATTTATACTAGAAACATGCACAGTATAGGCCTAATCTTAAACAAACCTTGTTATAAAGAAGGGAGTTATTCTTAAACATCAATCTTTCATAGACGAGTGCACACATTTTATGTCTAAATCATTTTAAAATTCACTTCCACATTGGAAAGATTGGTTTGCAAAGAGAAACAATAAGAAACAGAAACTTTCCTGGAAAAGGCTCTTTGTATTTTTATGAAGAAAAGGTGTGCTAGGCAGAAAAGACATTATTATTCTATACTGCCACTGCAATTAGGGACACTTTCACACAGTGTGTGACAAGAAGATAGAGCATTCTGTAGTGGTAGTGGCTAATTGGTAGTTTTATTTATGTGTTTCGAATACTTGTGAAGTTCCCTGGTTGTTTCTGATGCAATTAATTTCATTGATATTAAGTTTTAGTGGTGAATTAAAGTTTTCCCTAGAACAATGGACCATGGTAAAAATGATTATTTATCCTCCATGTAAGACACCTTGGAAGCAGCTTTCAAATTAAAAAGAGAAAAAGTAGTTCACTCTTGTTTAAGGAATTATTTTATATAGTACACTGGAACTACTTGAGCTTACCTCAAGAAGCAGTGAGCTCTGTAAATAAAAAACACAATATGCAAATATTTAGACAATGTTTTTTTCTGAATATGAAGCCCCCAACTTTGTTTAGCTACTAGAAAAGAGACATAGTTCTATATTTACTATTATTCTGTCAAAGATATAGCAATTTGTTTTCAAGAAAGACAATGTAAAGAAATATGGATGACATACCAGACATGTCTGATGGCAAGGGCTAAAAAGAAAAGGACAACAAACAAAACCTTCACCATTTGAGGTATGTGGGCATATGTTTGTATGGTACTACAGATGTTAGAAACATCTTTTACCTCTCTGTTGTCCAATTGTGAATATTTAATATGCACACAAGCTGCAAAACTTGAATCCAGAACAAGACTGGATGCATCTCAGAGTTTTGTATTGGTTCAGAGTTGAGGATTTAGCATTTTGATTCTATCCATTATATAAAAAGATGAGCCATTTGTTAAATATAGACTGGCTTAGATATTTTCCATGAACATAACAACTGTTTGCTTTCCTGTTTTCTTTTCTTGTATTATACGAGGTGTTTCAAATTTTGTTCAAGTTGGCTCTATACTAGTAATGCAAATATAATTGGCAGTTTGTGTTTCTGAACTATTGAAATCCAGTTGTTAAAGAGGAATATAAATGTAAGTGAGATAGGTTTTTGGCAATGCAAAATCTGTTCGATCTGAAATGAATAACTCAGTCAGAAATACAAAAAAATGTGAATTCAAAGCACAATATATATTTATGCACAAAACTGTATAATTATTCTTGCAATTGAAAAAAAAACCAAAACAAACTATAACCCAACATTAAAGTAGAATTTATCCCAGTCATTTATATGTTTTTTCTTATAACAGTAAGAACATCTCCTAAATGCTTGATAAGATCCTTGTTCAATTTATCTTGAATTTAAGGAGCTGATTAATAGCTCAATAAATGACTTCCACTTTCAGGGGAGAGAGGTTGATTTTCAGAGGAACATGTAGGGAGCTCTGCTTTCAACTTCTACCGTTGCTAAGCACGATAAAAAGATGTATATAAACGCCCACTTGCTGGACAGGGGCAGCAACACATATTGTCCTGTTGGGGAGGAAGTGCCCTGTTGAAGATGATGCTCTGTTGAGGCACCTGCACAGTGAGGCGGGAGGGTAGTACTAGAAAACTTTCAATAGCATCCAAACACATTGTGCCTGGAGTAATTTCCTTTCCTGTCCATATCTCTGCACACCTGCTGCTGCAGTTGTAACATTCTCTTCAGGGACAAATGCACTCATGTTTTTCCATCTAGGCCAAACACCAACCATGTGAGATTAGCAAAATCATTCCCCTTTATGCAGTTATGATTATTAAAACTATCTAATTTCAGAATTCTGATTCACATTAAGAAATCAAAACTGCAGTATCATGGAATGCTTCTGCACCTGTGAGTATTCACCTGTGTGGACATGACTTCTAGCACATTCCTATTAGGCATGGGAAAAGAGAGAAGATGTTATTATTACACATTAATTTTCCTGCATGTTAAGAGCCCTTAAGATGGGAATGTCCACATCTTCAGGCAGGAAAAGATGCGCTAAGTGGGCTCTGAGTGTCTCGGAGATAATCCTCTTTAGATGAGGATTATCTCTAGCTTGTTTTAGGCAGTTCATGTTGCAAAAATGTTAGACTGGTCCATGCGGCCAACATGAGTTAGAAGCAGTCTTCCAGAAACCAAGATGCAATGCTTTCAGCTCCATCCCACCCCACAACATGGCTTATCTATTCCCTGAAGCAGTGACAGCCAGGGAAAGCTGGCAGCTGGGAGAGCCCCAAAGAAGGTAAGAATTCCCCTCTGCTTCCCATCTGCACTCAAAGGCATGTCTCCTCACCTCTCCCTTGGATCCCATTCTGAGCTCACCCCATGTTACCCTGACACTCCTCTTTTCCCTGGCTCCTGGCTCCTGGTTTCCTGCTCACCTGTGACTGCTGGTGCTGTCCCAGGTACAAGGGAAGTCCCTAGCCCACTCCAGAGGCTGTATGGACACTGGGCTCAGCCCAGAAAGCAGTAGCAATAATGCCAGTGCATAGGCAGGATTCCCCCTTCATGCCTTCTCCTGGGCTGGCAGGAAACCCTACCAGGAGCTGAGCTCAGCAGCAGGTGGGTTTCCTCTCCCTGTCTGCTACCCCTAGGTGTTTCCCACCAGTTGGAGAGCAAGCAGGGAGGCAGAGCTGAAGATAGGAGGCACAGCTCCCCAGGCTGAATCCAGCCCCCATGTACCCCCTGGAATGGCAGAGGAGTTTCCCTTGTTCCCAGGTACCTGCAGGTAAGCAGGGAACCAGGAACTGGGGAAGTGAGCTGGAGGTGGGGTGACGGGGGTAGCAGTGAACCTAATAGGTTGAGGGAAGAACGGCAGGGGGATAGGGGGGCAAGGCGTGAGCTGTGTGGCCTAGGAGGGGAGGGAGACCCAGGGAGTTGCTGAAAAGCAGGGAAAGCATGGCAGTGCTTAGCCATGGTCTTGCTTGCCAGTCCTCTAGTGGAAAGTCAAGAAATGAAAAGAAAACACTGAGCACTACAGGTCAGAGAAGGTACTAACCCTTAACAGAAGGCCAGGCAATTATTCTGGGTGGAGGGCTCCTTAATAAGGTTTGCTGAGTTTTCAATGGCCACATGGGTAGCCCTACCCCTTGACAGTTGCCCTACTCCCTGGTACCATCTTGGGACTGGAAGTCCTGCCCCAATCCCTGACCTTTGCCACCAGAAGTCTCTCCCCTTACCCCCTAAAAATAATTTATTTTTTTTTTGGGGGGGGGGGGAGAGGGGGTGTTTACCATCTTAGAACCAGAAGAAACCAGATCATACACTAAAAGTCAAACACCTACTATAACATATTTTAATATTACAAAAAATACTTTTGTCATGATTTATGTTTATGTATTGAATATAGATGTGATTGCATAGTACCTTAAAAATAAAATCTTAGTCTTGTATATTGTATGTAGGGGGTGTATGGTAGAGTGTAGGGATCTGTGTGTGTGTGCGCATGGGCTGGTGTGGAGGGTGTGTGGGGGCATAGGATATGTTGGGGTTATATATATATGTGGGCTGTCGGGGCAGGGTGTGGGTATGTGGTGTTTGTGGGATATAAAGAAGGGTGGGGGTGCCCCCCGCACACACACACTCCTATCATGGTGCAGCAGCAGAAGGTGGGAGCGCTCATGTCTGGTGCAGGTGCCGGTGCCTTGCAGCACAAGGCTGCAGCCAGCACTTCACATCACAGCAAGAAGCACAACCCCTGTTGGGCCACCTCTACTGCCATCACTCCCCACCACACACATGCAGTCTCCACACTCGCATGTCAAGGGAGGGAGCCTCACATGCTGGAGTTGTCGGTGTGGTCCCAGGACTCCATGAGAAAGCAGGAGCCAGAGCTCCCCTCCACTTCTTCTGCAGTCCTAGGACCTGTGCGGCACAGGGAAGACAGCTGGGTCCCGCACGTGGAGCTTCCCTCTGGTGGTGTGCAATTTCAGGGGCTGCACATGCATGGTGGGGCGTGCTGGTGATAGAAGCAACCCAGCAGGGGCTGTGCTCCTCCCCGCAATGTGCAGTGCTGCTTAGAACCGCATGCTACTGGGTACCAGCACCTGCACTAGGCACAAGCACCCCGAGTACCCCTGCCTGTTGCTGCTGCTGCCACCACTACCTGCTAGGGGCTACGTACAATGGGCAGAGTGTGGGGGATTCCCCACCCCTCCCACCCTCCCTCTCACCAACACCCTACCTACCTAAGCTCAATGCTGCTGCTGTCTCCCTGGACACAACCACACACACAGGCACGTGCGCTCACAGCAACTCAAATAGAAGTGGTGCAAATTTGAGCCAGGGTTTTTGGCCTCAGCAAATGTGCCCAGACATGCACTTTCATGTGGGGCAAATTGTGCCACTTGGGGAAAAATAATGCTGCCTAGCTCCTCCTGGATCTGGAACCAGGGGGAGCTAGACCCCGGAGCCAGCACCTGTGCTGTCTGCAGCAGTATAGAAAGCTGCCCTGTCCTGGTCTGATCAGTACAATAAACTGTCCTGTCAAGCACCTCAGGGCTACTTGCTTTCCAGAGCTTCTGGGGCTCAGCCAATTGGTACCTGGGGACACTATCCCTTGTCCCAGCTGGACTGCTGAAGCAGCCCTAAGAGGTTCCTGCACCCTCTACCCACTGCAGCAGTCTGGCTGTGACCGGCTGTGCACCTGCAAATCTGGATGGGGAATGCACAGCTAGAGGCATCTGCCCCTCTGGGCCAGCTGCCAGTTGGCTGTGGCTGCAAAGTTGGCCTTTGTTGTGCATCACTACTGCCATGTGTGCCCCCTGACTGGCCATCTGGGCAGCTATCGCCCGGATGATGTTCCAGGTGTGTTGGCCTGTTTTGAACTGTCAAAGCATGTCCTCCTGGCCTCAATTGTCCAGGAGGTCAGACACCACCAGCTGGGTCCTAGGTACCAGCTCTGAGCAGGCAGGTTCTGCCACTGGCCTCTCTAGCAGAATTTCTGGTGTTCCCTATTTGAAAACTGAAAAACCTCTGATAAAAAAATCCCAAAGTTACTCTGTAAAATACCCCAAAATCCATGTTTATTCACAATTAAAACAAAAGACATCTCTCTCTCTCTATACACACACACAGCCGCCTTTTGTATATATATACATACACATACACACATACACACACACACACACAGAGACAGAGAAACAGCAATCAGTTGGGCAATGTTTTATTGATACATCTACAGTGTTAAAACAATTTGGAAGCCTACTAGTGTCTCCATCATCATAATAAAGTGAATTCTAAATACTTATATGCTTTACTGCTTCCCACAGAGGCCCCACAGGGGCCACAGACCTCCACAGGGGTCACAGCCCCTCCACAGGGGCCACATCTCCTCCACAAGGGTTACAGATCCTCCCACTTGAGCTACACCCACTATAGGAGGCACAGCCCCCCAAGGGGGCCATAGCCCTCCAATAGATGTCAAATGGCCCCCACAGGGGCTACCACACCTCCTGGAGGGCCCACATGCCCCACTCCTGCTTACTCCCCCAGCCTCCCTGATTGTTGCCTTGCCTGGTCCCATCCCCTACTGACTCCTGCAGCCCCCTCAATGGCTGCTCCACCCAGCCCTAGACCCTGCTTACAACCCCAGGCCCCCGATGGCTGCCTCCTCCCCCCTCATAGACTCCAGCACTTAAAAAAAAAAGCCTCTACTCACTGGCAGTAGCAGGGGCTGTGGGGGCTCTGGAGCCTCCTGGCAGAGGCCCCCCATGATACACAGGGAAACAGAGGGCAGCAGAGCCTGGACTAGGGCCACTGTGGCTGTCACCCAGCCCTGCACTGTGCAGGGGGAGGGCCCAGTGACTCCAATGGCAACTGCTTCTGCACTGGTGAGTGCGGACTGGGGGTTGTTTCTTTTCTTAATTGCCAGGATGCTGGGGCCCAGAAGAACAGTGATGGGGGGCGCTAAGGGGGTGGGCAGGGGATGAGGCCAAGTGGGGCAGCAATTGGTGGGCTTTGGGGGCAGGCAAAGGGTAGGGCCAGGTGAGGCAGTGATCAGGGGGGCTCAGGGGGCCAGTGGAGGATGGGGCCAGGTGGGGCAGCCATAGGGGGGCTCAGGGGTGCAGATGGGGCCAGGCGGGGCAGTGATCAAGGAGTGGGAGAACAGGCAAGGCCAGTGGGGGTCCCTTACATGGGCAGGCAGCGTGCTTCAGCACCAGGGTGAGATCCAGTCAGAGAGATGCTCCGGCTGCTACCAAAGCATCTCTGTGGAGGACCCAGCCTCCGATTTTCTGGGACCGTGCCCTGCCCCGCTTTTTTCTGTTGCAATTTTTTTTTTGACCTCTGGATATTCAGGGGTCTAATTTTTCCCCCGCACTACAAATTTGCAGGGCTTTGAGATGCTGCAAGAAGCACTTGTGAGCTCATCTGGATGTGCCCCCTGGGTGTGGGCTCCACGCTGCCATGCTTTGTGCTCCCACCAAGCTGCAGCGCTGCCCCCACCTCCACCAAAAAGTGCCTACCTGGTGCCTGGAATGAGCAAAACCCAAGGGAAGCCAATCAGGTCTCTGGGTGGCTGTAGCAGTGGCAACAGCAGCCCTTTCTGGAAGCTACATGCTGGTCAGGCCAGGCCCATCCACCCAAGTGGGTTGGAATGAGATGCAGTAGGGTATGTTTTTGGTGGGAGGGGTGTATGTGTGGGCACCTCACTCCTACTTTCATGGGTAGAAGGGCTGGGCAGGGTACAATTTGTTGGTAGGTACCACAGGCTGGACAACAGTGCCTTGAGGACCAAATCCAGTCTGCAGGCCATATTAGTCTGCCCTGCCTTAACACGTGACTACCTGAACACAATGGTCTAACTTTAGTGCTGCCTAACTTTAGCATGTCCTAATCCTAATGTGTAACAACACTGAGAGTGGCTAATGTTAATGATTGTACTTTACAGGCTAACTGCCTGGTCAAGAAGGCAGGCTAAAGCCTAGGACAAGTAATTTGACTCAGATTCTCTCCAAAACTGAAGAGAAAGTGGAAACTCCTCAGACAGATGGGTATGGAGGAGGGAGACAAGGGAAGAGTTTTAAATGACTGACAGAATGACTCACACGCGTATTGCCACAAAAAGTATTTGGGGCAGGAAAGGAGAAAGGATAAGCAAGAGTCTAGTGGCAGGACAAGCCACGGCCAGAGAAAATGAGCTAGTCTGGAAACAACTCTGTGGTTCAGAGGTGGAGAAGAATACTGGATAAGCATATCCCCAAATACTCTAGAGCATGAGGAAACAGAGGACGGGCTGGGCTTATTATTTTTGTCTATAGCTTAGTAATGCTCAGCATTTTTTAGGAATGTATAACCTGTGGCCCTGAAGACTTAAAACCTATGTCTGGAATCCTCGTGACTGGGTTTATAAAGATGATGTGTTTAAATTACCATGGCATATTAAAGATATTAATATGGTCCAGGGGGGCTGGGAATATTCCCATAGATCTCTATCAGTCCAGAGAAAAGATATCATGCCCATGGTTTACAGTTTCTGGTTAAAAGGGTCCTATTATTCTGTTCGAAAATAAGACTCTGAAAATGTTTGTCATTCTGAATAAGGACTGGGTTTATGAAGCTCAGTACACGTAAACTCTCATTAAGACTATCTGCTGCTTAAATGTCGGGAGAACAAACAGACTTTACAAATTCTATCACAACACCACTCCTGAACAAATAAATATGTTAATTAAAAAAGAGAGACTTCAGTGCCATCTTGCTATGGAGCACTCTGTTTTTTAAATGGCTAGTACATTAGTACCTTAAAATCTGTCTAAGCTACATTAACTAAAGTCACTGCAGACTGTGTGGGTGGATGAGCTCCTTTATTACTTTTGATGAGCTAGTATGGCATTGCTCACTGGGGTGCTGATACCTAAGACACAGCTATTTTCACAGCTCATTTAGATGGAGTATGAAATGTTTAATTAGTTTGATGGCAAAAGAGCAGTATAAGGATAGTATCTTTCTTTAAGGCACATACTATAAGACTTCTACATACCCAGAGCCAGCATTAAAGCTTACTATAGAGCAACATATTTTAGAATCCTAATTCAGAAAAGTATGTGCCTGGCTTTGAAAATGTGAGCAATACCATTGACTTCAACATCAGATAGTGAGCATTTTAACTAACCATCTGCAGGGGAACACAGAAGGAAGCGAGTCCAGGGACCAACAATCTCCAACAACTGAGGCTGCTCAGATTGTATTGCTGCTTCATGAATTGCTGTATCATGGAACATCATGTCTCATATAACTATTCCCCCTGGAATTGACATCACTACCAGCACGCAACGCTCTGGAGCTAGCAGATCCATGCAGTAGTTTCCACTATGTTATAGAATCATAGAAAGTTAGGGCTGGAAGGGATGTCAAGAGGTCATCTAGTCCAACCCCGTGCTCAAAGTAGGACCCTCCCCAACTAGATCCTCCCAGCCAAAGATTTGTCTAGTTGCATTTTGAAAACCCTAAGGATGGAGCTTCTACCACCTCTCTGGGTAACCTATTTCACTGTTTTACTACTCTCCTAGTGTTAAAATTCTTCCTAATATCTAACTTAAACTTCCCTTGCTGCAACTTGAGACCATTGCTCCTTGTTCTGTCAACTCTGTCACTACTGAGAACAGTCTAGCTCCATCATTTTTCAAACCCCTCTTCAGGTAGTTGAATACTGCTGAATAAGTCTAGTTCCCTCAGCCTCTCCTCAGAAGTTGTGTGCCCCAGACCCCTCATCATTTTGTCAGCCTCCACTGGACTCTCTCCAATTTGTTCACATCCTTTCTGTGGAAGGCCCAAAACTAAACACAGTACTCCAGATGTGGCCACATCAGTGCTGAATAGATAGAAATTGGCCACTGGTGTCCCCCCAGGATCAGGAGGCACCAGTCGCCCATTAGTGCATGGGATCATTACGACGTAAGTTCAGGGCTTTACACTTGTCCTTGTTGAACCTCATGAGATTCATTTTGGCCCAATCCTCCAATTTGTCTAGGTCACTCTGAATCCCAGCCTTACCCTCCAGGGTATCTCCTATTCCCCTAGCTTGCTGTCATCTGCGAACTGCATTCTATGCCATCTTTCAGGTCATGGATGAAGACAATGAATAAAACCAGCCCTGTGACTGACCTGAGGCGCTCCACTTGATACCAGCTGCCAACTAGACATCGAGTCATTGATTACTATTCTCTGAGTGTGATACTCCAGCCAGTTTTCTATCCACCTTACAGTCCATTCATCCAACCCATACTTTCTTAGCTTACCTCTGAGAATGTTGTGCGAGACCATATCAAAAGCCTTGCTAAAATCAAGGTATAACACATCCACCAGTCTCCCTGCATCCACAGAGCTAGTCGTCTCATCACAGAAGGCAATCAGGTTGGTCAGGCATGACTTGCCCCTAGTGAATCCATACTGCCTGTTTCCAATCACCTTTTTTTTTTTCCTCCTCCAAGTGCTTAGAAATTCTATTGTATTCATAAGCTGGCTTTTTTGTTGTTGTTGAAATGCAATGTATACCTGGATAAGGCAAATATTTTGAGTGAAAATAATATTTTTCAAAAGAATGAGGTTTCTGATCAATTGAAACTTTCAGTGTATTTGATAAATAGATTGGCCAAATAAACAAATGACACATCCAAAATGTCAGAGAAGTTGGGGACACTGGTAGGGGACACTGCAGTCCAGGACTGGGGGCACTTTCACTTGGATGTTTAAAAAAAACTCAGCCAAACTCAAATTTGAGCTCTAAATCAGATAAAAAGGTGATTTGGATTTGGGTTCCCATATCTGAAACGTGCCCTAATCAGCAGGCTGTAGCACATAAGAGAACATCACTAGCACCACCACTTCATCTTTTGTTTTTTGGCGACCTGCTTTACTATGAGTCAACCTCTTACAGCAACCTATTTTACTGTGCGTCTATCTCTTTGCTTCTATGTTTCCTATCAGTTTTTAATTAAAATACCTGTAAATGATTCCTTTTGTTCAGTTTACAATAACCTTTTTAAATTTCTCTACATATTTTTATTTAAATGTCCCAGAATACCCTCTTTTATCCTTCAGTTATTAAAGCAAAATATCAATGTTTTGAAGAATCCTGGCTTATGAGCCAATCATTTCCTGTTGTAGGGAGTGATAAGTACTACTCACCTGAAGTGCTTCTCACCTGAAGTTGCAGTCAAACTATGACTCCAGAACTGTGGTCTGTACAGCAGGGATTCATAACACATCCCCAAACCACCGTATAACCATCAGTTATACAGATATATAATAGAGATGAATTAACCATAAAACCACATTTTACTTATTTCAAAGGTTACAGGGTCAAGACCATATCCTGAGCACATTCCAGATGGCCTTGAGCATGCTGCCTCCTACCTTTTGCTGCCCGCACATTTCAAACTCAGGAGAGAAATCAATCTGGGAGTACCTATTGCATATACTCTGATGGCCACATTCGATATGATTCAGAAGAGCTCCTGATGATATCTAGAGCAGCTTCCCCACCACACTGGAAGGTCTGGCATGTCCATAAAGGTGACTTACAATCCCAATCATCCCTTCCAGACTAAAAGAAAGATGAATTGTAGGCATACCCAGAGTGTTTTTAACCAATGAACAAATAAGAGGCTTTTTCATCCTTTTGCCCACTAAAATTTTCCCTGAATTTTCTTGGCCAAAAATGTTTGGCTTGTTGTTACATAGGAATAAATGATATGGAAGCTACTTACTCTTACATAAGTTATCTCACACCAACTGGACCTGTCCTCAGCTAGTCATGGCTAGTTTTGTTGGGAAGAGTTCTGTGTGGTTCTCCAGTCACTTCAGTTAGACCAGAGCTGCATGAGTTACCCAAGGAAAAGGTTTCTGGGAAAGGTGGGGAAGATGGAAGGGAATGAGGGGATATATAGATATATGGCAAATGAACTCTACAGTTCCCTAAAGCAGATCTACATGCAACCAACCCCTCTTACTTTTGAGTGCCACTCTAAGGAAAATGCAAAAGAAGTGCCGCAGGAAAAGGACAGGAGAAGTAATGGGTCCCTGAACAATTACACCTAAACTAAATGCACTCATCATCTCTTGGGAGAATATTGCATAGAAGTGTGATTATTCAGATAGCTGTGTAAGCGAAGAGGGAAACTGTCTCCCTAATAGACCTCTTATCTACTAGACATGATGCCCCGTTTTAGCACTATCATGTTGGAGTTCAGCCTTATAAGACAAAGCTGCTGTGATTTCTTCTGTTACTGGCTGTCAATCAACTGTGGAAACATCTTCCCTTTTATTCCCTGATGTAATATACTGCCATGCACAGTGCTTCTCTGATAGAATCCAGAGGAGCTGAAGGAGAGCCAAAGACCCTTTCCCTTGAGCAAAGGTTGAGTTTATGGGCACCATAGGAGAAACACAGTCACCCTGGAGATTGTGCAAAATCCCTCAGGATACTTTTGACATGTCATGGTCAGAGAAGGATGCACAGTCCTGTTAAACTCTGAGTCTCAGGTTGAAACTGGGCCAGCATTTGATACATTATTAAAATATGTTCCAAGGAAATAACTATCCTAACTAATATATAATTATATATAAAACACAAACACATATAAATAAAAATGGCCAAATTAATGCACATTTTCATGAGTGAAAATAAATAGGTGACAAATCAGATGGAGATGGATTTGATCTTATTTTCTCCTCTATAACAGGATAATTATTTTATTAGGTATGCCTGATATTAATTAATGGTATTAATGGTATTAATAAATCCTAAAAATGCATGCACATACATATCTGAGAAATATATTTTGTTTGCTGTTGCTTGTTAAAAATAAAAAACATATCTGCTTTAAGCAAGCAACATTTTACAAAGAAAACCTTAGTTTCACACCCACATATAATAGAAAAAGCATAGACAAGTGGAGCTGGATGGGCCTCCAAGAATTCATTTAATCCAGTCTCTTAATCAAGGTAGGACTGTACATGGGTGAACTGAGTGTATATCTAAATTTCTATTAAAAACTTCAAAGGATGGAGATTCTACAATCTCACTAGGTATTATATTCTACCCTTATAGAGGAAAAGTTCTTCTTAATAATCAACCTAAATTTCCATAGTTCCATTTTAAGACTGTTATTCCTTGTCCTGTTCTCTGTAGCCATGGAGAATACACTATCACCATCCTCTTTGTAACTACCCTTCAAATATTTGAAGGCTGTTATCAAATCTGCCATCAAGATTTATTAAATCTGGAGAAGGGAAGTCTGGTTTCCTTTTTCAGGACTAAATAACCTCATTTCTCTAAAATTTTCCTTGCAAACTGCGTTTCCTATATCCCTAAACATTCTCTGCTGGATTCACTCTAATTTGTTTGCATATTCTTGAAATGCAGTGTCCCAAACTGTGCCTAGGCCTGGTACCTAAGGTAAGACCTTATCAGTGTCAAATTGAGTGAGAGAATCAAGCAAAGCCAAGGAAGTGATTCTTCCACTTTACTCAGCATTGTTGAAACCGCAGCTGGACTACTGTGTCCTTTCTGGGTGCCGCACTTTAATAAGGTCATGGAAAAGCTCGAGAGAGTCCAGAGAAGAGCTACCCATATGATCAGAGACTTGCAAGGCAAACCATATGAGGAAAGGCTGAGGGATTGGGCATCTTCAGCCTAAAAAAGAGAAGGCTGAGAGGGTACTTGGTAGCTACTTACCTTTATATCAGGGGAGTACATCAAGGGCTCAGTGAACAACTGTTAACCAGGGCACCCTGGTTCTCTTCCATCCTGCCAGTGAGTGGACGAGGCAGACGCCACGAGAGGTGCATAACGGAGACCAACTGGAGGCTACGGGATTGGTGCTTTGAGACGGGCTTTGGCTTCTTCAACCATGACCGACACATCACGACGAGGGACATGCTGGGATGGGATGGGCTCCACCTTTCCCCCAAAGGTAAGCGTGTGTTTTCTTCCAGGTTGGTGA
>JAGPOW010002742.1:3167803-3199251 GCA_030014935.1 Caiman crocodilus | reverse complement strand
TCATCACGCCAGACGACAAATCTAACATATTTAATGATTTCTTTGCCTCTGTCTTCCTAAGTAGGGACCAGAACAGCAGCCTCCCTGCTGGGCCCCCCTAGTCTTCACTATGGAATTTCTATTTCATTCTATCACTGTCACTACCCTAGTCTGCTTATCACCTCTCCACTATCATTTCTGCCAAGTATGTTCCTAATCTGATAGTTCACCATTACTCAGGAGACTAAAGCAAAAAAAGCTTTAAGTACTTCAGCCTTCTCCACGTCATCCAGGATTTGATTGTCCTCTGTGTTTTTGAGACATCTATAGTTTCCTTAGTCTTCTTTTTACTTCTGACATACACCTAGAATGCTTTTTGATTGCCTTTTATACCCCTTATTAGCTGTAGCTTAATGTGCACCTTAGTCTTACTGATTTTCTTCCTGCATATATCTATGAGCTACCTTTATACTTTTTTTGTAAGATTTGTTATTAAATTTCAACTCATTAAAAAGTTTGCCAGACTGGTATCCTGCTGCACGTTTGCTCACATTGCTCTTGAATATTTCATATGGAATTCTTAAGCTACAATCATCTCTCCTGGACTCTTATTCTCCTCAGACTTGCCTCCATAGGATCTAGTATACCAGTTCCTTGAATTTGTTAAAGGCTGCTAGTCTGGAGTCATTCTGCTGCTTTTCTTCCTTTCTATTTCTTTCAAGTAATTTTCAATTTCATCATTCCCTGGTCACTGTCATCCTCACTTCCATCCTCGTGTTCTTAACCAATTCTTCCCTATTTGTAAGTAGCAAACTGAGAAGAGCTCTCCCCTCACTCTTCCCTGGCTGGTTTCTTTGCCATTTGTATCACAAAGGTATCCCCAACACACTCCAAGAAAGAAGACTGAGAGAAATTTATTATGCAGTTTGGTTCTAACTCTACAAAGTTCTCCAAGTGCTTTCCTTAGTTCAGGATCAAACAAAGGTCAAAATGCATCTGGCTTTAGCTGACATATGACAAACAGTGTGACCTACAATAATAATAGAGCAATCAACAGAAAGAAAAAAGCGGGTAGACACTGCCATCTGGGACTACAACTTTTAACCTGAGAACCCTGTAAACAGTCTTTAGTACAAATCACTTACTGATGCTGAAAACAAAAAAAACCCAAAACTCATTTCCCGTATAATACATAATTAAATCAGAAAGTGATGTTTCAGTAAGAAAGATAATGTGACTTGCCTTTTTAATACCAATATTAAATCATTTGTGCAGTTCTTCTATTAGTTGCATTGTTTCAGACTTTCCCACATCTAGAGATCTTAAAGAAATCATCAGGAAGTAAAGTTGGAGAAACTATAAATGAATCACATACAAGATAAACCTGAATGGATCAAACATATTCTTTTCTTGTTCTTCTTTTTTTAACTGGATGAATATGTAATTATATTGGGAATTTAACATAATAGAAAATGCATAGGAAACAAATATATAAAATCAAATAGATGTCAAGCATCAGGGAGCTCTAACACCAACTGCACTTTATTGCTAATATGTTATTGTAGGTTGATTGGATTTATTTGGAAAGTAAGGATGAAAAGCATGAACGAATACATATAACCAAACATATGACCTCTCTAAATGCCTTAATTTCTGTCAGGAAAAATACCCTAATAAGATACTCCAATGTGGAGAACTAGAAGAATTTTTCTGACACCTCTCTCTCAAGGAAAACTTCTACAACCAAAATGAATCCACTTGCCACAACATTTCATCCTGTAGCAACATTGAGAAAAAGATTAACAACAACAAATCCAAAAAACCCATAAGATTGGACACCTCATGGTGGATGAAATTCAAACCTTGACCACTATATTGACTGTTTCAGGGAAAGAATGAACAATGAAACAACCAACAGCAAACACCACCATAACAAACTCTCCCTTTCAGAGAGAAGGCCCATAGAATTTCTAAAATCCAACCACTAAATAGTAATAAAACCAGAATATAAAGGAAGAGCTATAGTTATCTTTAACTGTGAAGACCACATAGAAAAAGACAACAGCTAACTCCCTGACACCGCCAGCTATGAAAAACTAGAGGAAGATCCAACTCCAATTTTCACGTTAAAACTCAAAACCACCATCATTTCCATTTGAACTATAAGAAAAACTGCAAAACTTGACTCCCCCACTACCCAATCGAAGACTTTTTACATGCTTCCTAAAATCCACAAACAAGGGAACCCAGGTACACCTATAATATCCAACCATGAAACCCTAGCTGCAGAAAAATCAGGTTTCATCAAATCCATACTAAAACCTCTTCTTGCTCAAGGACCGAGTGTTTTCCAAGACACAACAGACTTTCTATGAAAAGTTAAAAACATAGACCACCTTCCTAACAATATCATCCTAGCTACTATGGATGTTACCAGCCTATATTCCAACATCCCACACCAAGATGGCACGCAAGCCTGCCTTACATATCTACAAGAGCAATATTACAACTCAGAGTACAGACCTAAAGATATTACTGAACTTATACACTTCATCCTCACACACAACAACTTCAGTTTCAACAACCAACACTTCCTCTAGACCATGGGCACAGCTATGGGCACCAAAATGGCCCCACAATATGCCAACCTTTTAATGGCCCACTGGGAAGAATTCCTCAAGAACTGCACCATCAACTCCATGCAATACCCAAGATATATGGATGACATCTTCATCATTTGGACCTGAAAACCTGCAGTCTCTGATTTATTTCCACTAATTCAATAACCATCACACCTCCATCAGCCAATTTCTTGAATTCTCCAGCACTGATATTAACTTTTTAGACACTATGATCAATATCCAGAATGGTAAAATACAATACCATATACAAGAAACCCACAGACCAACATACCTATCTATACAGAACCAACAATTGCTCTAAACACACCGAGAAAGCTGTAATGTACATCCAAGCCTTCTACTACCACCAAAAATGCACTGAGGAGAATATCCACAAGCATCACCTCACAAATCTCAAAAAGGCTTTTACCCAACAAGGATACTCCTCCAAAGAGAAAGATTGTACTTTTGAAAGAGCCAACCAGATACCACACAAAGAACTCCTGCAGTACAAAAAAAATCCCCATGAATTGCACACTATTAGTTATGACATATCATCTTTCCCTGGAACCTATACAGAAAATCCTTTAACATTTGCAATCCATAATAGAAGAAGACCCAGTTCTTTCCATAACCACCCATCCTAGCCTTCAAACAAACATCAAACCTTGGCAACCTCATCACCAGAAGCAAAGCACACCAAATGGATACAGACCATGCCAGGACAAGAAACGTAAAACCAGCTGACACATCTCCACCTCTCCCACAAAAACGACACCCCACAACAGAACCATCACCATTCCCGGATCTTACACCTACATGGTCAGAAGTGTAATATATCTCATCCAATGCACTAAATGCCCTGATGAAAAATATGTATCAAACGACAACTGTGTGCCAGAATGAACAGACACCAGAAATCTATTAAAGACAAAAATATGCAATTACCTGTGGGTGCCCACGTCTCATATAAAAAACGCTTTCTCTTCAGTCTCTGTTCTAATCCTGAGAGAGTCTACAAACCACCTTTTGTAGATAAGCTCATGAATTTCACTTTATAAATCTACTGGATACAAAAAATCATAGACTAAATATAGACATTGGATTTATGGGTCATTATAACCTACCTGCCATCGGAATAGCCCAGGTAACCTGCCTTCATTCTACCAGCTACATTCTATCACCAGTTCAACATTCCCCCTTTCCTCCCTGCTCCCCACCTACCTGTCTCACACCTATTGTCTCCCATTCCCTCTGCTCCTCACTGCCATGCATTTACATTTTCACAGACCTGCTTTTGGTCTATTGGCTTCTATTTTATCCAAGACAGCACACCAAATTCCAGCAAACTCCCCTTTTCCTGAAGAAGGGTGTCTGTCCCAAAAGTTTGCAAATAACAACTTTTCCAATTATTTGAGTGGTCTAATAAAAGATATCACATCTACCCAAAGAACTTTTTCTGCCTATAACCAAACAAAAAGTGAAAAAGACATAAAGATAGAAAACAAAGAAAAAAGGAAAGGGGGGGTGGGGATGAAATGCTACCAGATATACTGGATATATGCTACGAAGTTTGGAACATGTCTTCTGGTAATGTGCAACGGCATCAAAACCAGTAAGTGCAACCACATCAGCAGCTACTGCTTTGTAGCTACAGTAAAAAGAATGGAGTGTGGGATAACACTAAGAGTATTTGTCATTTTTTAATAGGTTTTACAGCTTAAGGCTGCTTGTACAGACCTTTAGGTTGCTATGCTGGAAACATCACTCTGCCAGTTGTACCGCCATTATTACTATTGATGCAGTTGCATCACTACTGGAAAAGAATGTAAACAATACTCATCTAGCAAAGCTACACATGAGCTAATGCTTCAGGGATGTTAAGTCTAGTGGAGAAGATGAAATTCAAATGACCCAGAATGGGTGATTAAGTTGAAACCCACCATGAAAACACAACCACGTTTCTTAAATCAACTTTGAATTAATTAACATTTATAACTGAGCAGTTGATGGCTCTGTTTATCTGTTAATTCAGCCTAGTTTTTTTCACAGAGGTGGTTTTTATTATCTTTATTTGCTGAATTATAAAGGATTTTCTTACTCAAGTGAGATTTTTTTTTGTGCGCTAATACTTCTACTTATTTAACACCTGTCCATAACAGCATGCTTTAAAACAGCACTCTTTTTGCTATGTGATACTGTAGCACTATTTAAATGGCTGCCTTTGTTTCTCTCATTTGTGTACCTTACTTTATATTTTTAACCTTAGCCCTGTGCACGTGCAGTCTTTTCAAACAGAAAATCTTTTCTTCAGAAGATGAAGCGACACGATGTGGAATTCTACACCGCGGCAAAAACTGAGAAAAGACTGAAATGTTTCTAACCTGAAACAAAACTTCTGTGCGGGGAGAGGAGAGGAAGAGGGGAGTGGGAAGGAAGAGACAGAGAGAGTCCTAATTGCAAAAACAAAATGGCTCAAGTAGATGGTAAATGAGGCATTTAAAAGATAAGGTGGATCCCTGAGAAATTTTGGCTACAGCTTTTAAATAAAAAGCACTAAGCCTGGGTTGGGGTGGGGGATGCTAAATAAGCATCAGTGTTAAAAGTTATTTCTTCAGGATAGTAATTTAGCCTGTGATAATGTCTTAATCCTTTACTTACTCATTTTTTCCACAAACTAAAATAAATACTGGTGACAATGGGATAGAATCTGGAATCAGGGACTTATCCTGTCTTCTGCTCAGGTAGCATAAGCTGGAAGATGTGATAACTTTGGATAAGAACAGATGCCATATTAGAGTCAGTTCTTATTGATGTGAGTCCAAACTGCTCATTACACATACAGCTTGAATGGCAATTATCTTGAATTACTCTGACTGTGGGACAGATGTTATCGTGGATCTTCACAGGTTCTTAAAGTGGGACAATGAGTATGTACATCTGTAAGATCCAAGGTTTTGTCCCAGGACGAATCCAACCTGTTTTTATCTGGCTTTGAGGATTTGTCTTTAAGCAGAGAACTGCCTCAGAAGTTGTGGGGCAGTCCCAGCCCTGCCATACAGTCTACGACCAGGTGTTGGACAGCATCCTTCCTTCAGCATCCCAGGATGCCATTCACTCCTCAAGGACCTGTTAGTCTTGTATGCTGTACAAGCCTCTAAAAGGAGACATGTTACATGTTGTCTGTAGTATTCCCTTCAGTCAAGACAGAAAAAAAGGTTGAGGAACATTAAAATTAGGGAGTCATAATTAGCTCCTAAGGGTGAGGACACAGCACCCCTTTTCAGGGGGAAGGAGGACAGGGAGAGTAGGGAATTCGTCCATTAGGTAGAAGCGCTGCTGCAAATGGAACTACAATGACTATTGTGTTTTGTTGTTTTCCTTTGCATGCCATGTGATTCTTAAGGGGACTACTGAACTTAACAGAAAGCCTCCGGTGGGTTTTGAATCTGGCCCCCCACGCATAAACCTTGTTCATAAATTAACCAGCTCATAAACCAGAAATAAACAAACATAAGTTCAAAAATTGCCCCCTTATAGAATATACTCCCTACATCTCAAGGCATAGGTAAATGTGGCATCTTTGCAGATATTGTACATACTACTAAAGAGTATATTCCCATAATCATGGCAGAACTGAAAATGTCTCCACACAGCATGGGAAGGAAGGGATTTATTTTCCAATTTAATGTTACATCTGTTCAGAAGGTAAAATTATCCTATTCAGGCTGTAAGACTGAAGAGTTCAGAACTTTAAAGTCTTAAAAAAAACCTTCAGGCTCTCTGTTGCCCCTTTTCTTCAGCTTAAAGTTTTTGATTGAGACAAAGACCCAAAAGATTTATGCTGCATAATTGTCTGAAGTATTAGCTGTTGTTTGGCTGGGGAAAGATGAGATGCTGGAATATTTTCAGCAAAACCTTTGTAGAGTGATGTCAGCTCCTTGCCAGTGTAATTGGTCTCAGGCCTGGCAAGATATAGATTTTGCTGCCTTCATGTAAGGTTTTGCTCAGCTGCTAGCATCTTATCTTGTTTATGAAGCACAATCATTGGTCAGGTATTTTATTCTTGTTTACTTGTAAGTCTATTCTTATTATGCATACATTTAGAGTCTTCTTTGGTGTCTAAAGATGGCAATGATGGGACCCAAAAATGCATCAGTGATTTAGAAGAACAAATAGTGCTGGTAACATAAGCCCTGCTGACTTTCAAGTAACTAAAGCTAGTCTGAAAATCTTGTGCTATATCCAGAGCCTAGCAGGTATCCTGATGTTTATGGTAAACACACAGAAAAAGCTACTATTTGGGACATAGGGTACATTACTCATTAGTAACATAATAGCAACTCGTTATTTATTGTTAATAAAACTGCATGGCCATAAAGTAGATAAATACAAAGCACTTTTTAAGATTGTTAAGAGATAAAGTGAATCTTGTCCCTATGGAAATCAATGACAGAACTCCTGCCCTTTAGAGTTTACAGTCCATAGACTGCAGTGCCTTCCTCATAAAAAATGAGGAAGAATGTAGCTAGTAATGGAAAAAAAAAGGTGTGGAAAATTAAGTGTGGAAAATTGAGTGTTCTGACTCACTTATCAATAAACAAGATTGATAAGTGAGTCAGATATCACACAGAAATGAAAACCTATTTCTTGATGAAAGACAATGGCCATAGTCCCTGTAGACTGCCTGTTAAAAAAGAAATGAGAAGCACAGCAGACGTTACAATGGTTGCTTCTTAATGGGGAAATGGAAAAGTGGTTAAATTCTTCTCTCGTTTACATAGGTGTTAACCAGGAGAAACTTCAGTGACCTTGATGCGTAGGTGAGTTCCATCGGTTTGTGAACACAATCTGTCCAGTTAGTGCAAGACAAAAGAAAATAGCTACTCAAGTGACTGCAGCATGGGAACAAACACCAGCAAAGGTCCATAACTAAAGTAAACAATCTAAAGCTTCATCTGTGCTAGTACTACTACTAACCTTGTCCAGTTGCACTGGTGTGAGTAGGGTCAAGATCCTGTAAAAATTTGTCTCTCACCTCTTTCATTTTAGCATCATATTAAGTAGACTAGAACAGGCAATGCTGAAGCCAGGTATGTGTTTGCATTAGGCTTCCCAGCACTGAAGTAGAAATGATATTGGCCATGGTAAGAGCATCTCTAAAAATTCACAAGTGGGATCAACGCTAGAAATGGGAAAACAACCAAACAAAGAGCTCTAAAAATTACTGAATGTCTGATAACAGAGCAGCAAGGAAACTAACAGACATTAATATCTTATGACATATTATTGTGAGCCCAGCAGTCAGCTACATTTTGGGGCCCAGTGGGTTGTTTTTATTAGGAGAAATAGATGAGGACTCAAGGAACCTTCATGCAATCCTGGCTATTACTATGAAATACCTACAGTCCTGTTTCTCTGAACACGAGGAGAATCAAACCATTAGAGAGCGAATCTTTGCTCATGGGTCCAACCTCTTTAGCTGAACTCAGCCCAAAGCCTCTTTCATCTTTTCCCTCTAGGCCATGCTAACAGTGTTTCTGTCTGTCTGATGCTTTTTGTTGCCTTTTTTCTATGCTTCTCGCCTTTTGCTGCTGATTTCCTCACAGGTACAGATGACGTTCAAAAAGCCCAAGACAAAATCTAAGTTACACAGTTTTCTGTAGCCAGCATAGTTTGAATTGGTAGTATACAGAATGCACAATCATCCTTTGGAGGGTGGGGGGAAGGAGCAAATTTGAGACCAGGTTCTACCATTTTAAAACTAATCTATGTGTGCTGAACTTCTGTTCCATTACGGGCAAAGACTGGTTTTGTGTGCTGAACGTCTGTTCTGTTACAGGTACAGACCAGTTTCCAATCACTTATACCAGTAAAAATGTAATATCGGTACCTGGCCAAACCTTCCCAAACTAATATCCAAACAAACCAATGCATATGTTGCATCTGTCTTTGGTTTGTTGGCCACCTGCTGCTATTGTTTCAGCTTGGTATCACAAAGAAACTTAATGGCTTCTTAGAAAAACTTTAAGGAGATAAGTGGTTAAACTTCACAGTTTAAAGAGATTGAACCCAATCCATATGATTTGTTTTACAGTTATACCTACAGTCCTCAAATGCGGCCAGAGCCTCATGGTCCTAGGCACTATGTAATGCACAGAAAGAGACACTTCTTGACCCAAAGAGCTTGCACACTAAACAGACAAAAAAATGATAGAAGAAACAGAAGCATAAACAGGTATATAGTATGGAATCAAAGTCTGTGTACCCACAGATATTGCCCAAGTGTCCTGACCCCCCAGGTTTGTCCATTAGGCCCCACCAACACTCTAAAGCTTGTACTATATTAAATACTATACTAGTAAAGTCTTGTCTGACCCTACCTAACTAGATTTCCCAAGTCCCTCTTACCCTAACATCAGTGCTAGAACAGTTTCTGGGAATCCTCTCTAGAGAACCAAACCACATTGTCTTTTAATGTAAAATGAGAGAGTGTGGTTAACAACCTAACCAAACCAAAGAAACTGCAAAATAGAATAAAAAATGGCAATTAGTATTTATAATTCTTTCTGGTATCTATTATAAGAGTTGTTAGAAAAATAATGATGATTTATGGCATATACCTGTGTAATACTTCATAATGTTCATTGGCCTGGAAAATACTAATATCCCATTCATCACTTCTCATTTGGAAAACAGAAGGACATTTTAGTGATTTATATAGTAAGATATAAACAGGTGTGTACACACACACACACACACACACACTTTATTTATTTATTCTTAAGAGGAGGTGATGGCAGGAAGGATTTAGCCTAAAGAGTTTAAATCACTTTAGTTTGGAGTTCATGCAGTTTGAGGATGGGTCAGTACCAATCATTTTATGATTAAAATGAAAGGGTTCCGGGTTTCTTTCCCCTTTTGTAACTGCAACTGTAGTACAGACAAGATTGAAAACTACTGCTTTTATACAGTGTTCCAGTGACTGTTTGCCTGATTTGCAAGTCAAAGTGAATCCAAAGATTTACTAGCTCACAGACTATTAATGAAAACAAAGTGGGTGGAGAACATCTGGAAACCTAGTTGTTAGCACAGCTAGAGTCTTTGAGCAGGTAGCATAAAACTGTTGTTTTAATTGAGGGGTTTTTTTAAGCAGAAAATTTATGTGGGTTTGTGGTAGCATCATTTTAGTTAAAAAGGGTGATTTCTATGATTTTTTTGAGAGAGAGCAGTCTTCATATTGTAAACATATATTGAAAATATTTCTGTGCAATAGAATTCCAGTCATTTTGATCCCTAGAACATTGCAAGTAATCTTTTCAAGAGAATTAAAATAGCATTTGTTATTTCACTGCTCAAATTCTATCATAATTTTGATATACATATGTTTCCAGTTTTGCATCAGTGCTGTCCAAGTGGTTAGAAAAAGATGATTTAGTTCACAGCCATGCAACTGGCAGCTCCTGAGTGCCACCTGGCAGCCCCTGGGCTCCCAGGCTAGCTACCAATCTCCCATCATTCTCCTGCTACTGCTGCCAAAGTCTTCTGGCTCCTGCTCTCTCCTCCAGCTTCAGCAGCCTACCCCTGACCCTGGTCTGGGATGGGGAAGCATGACACGTTGCACAGGGCTCAAGGAGACCATGGCTTAGGATTTCAGAGGACCCAGAGACACTGACCAGAATGGCGTACCAGATGGAAGGGGTGACCAGAGCCGTGCAATGGGGGAATGCCCACAATGAAGGATGAGAGGCACCGCCTGGTACAGCATGCAGCCGGGGAAGGGTGTAGCTCCCACAGCATGTGGCTGGTGGTCCCCAGCCACTCCGAAGCTGGACAGCCTTGCCTTAGCTGATATGAGGCAAGTTTCCTTGCTCCAGCTTTCATAGGAAATTCATTGGTTTTAAGTTACCTTTGCACAGCCCCCTGGAGCCTATCTAAATTATAACAGTTTCCCTGGGCTAACTTGTGGGTCAGAATCTCTGGGGCATTGCATGTTCCAGCCCTAACCCCAACACTTTCTTCTTTCCTGATCTACCCTTTCCAATAGCCCCAGTTTGTGTGGAGTGGCTGTTGGAAAGCTCTAACATTTAAGTTGCACTTAAAAAGACTAGAACAGTGAATACAGATCTCATGGTTGGATTTGATCCCTATATGCTGGTGTCCTCGCTAAGTTTTTGTATTACAGATCTCTTTGAGCCCCATCTTGGCTATGTCCAAATGTGGGGAGTAATGCTCATAGCCCTTTGGAAAGTGTTTCAAGAACCCTGATAAAGTTTGCTGTATAAAATTACAAACAGGTTTTTGCTTGTTTACCTAAAAATGTAAATGCTTATTATGGGCCATGTTCTAAGCAAACCTATACATGTCACAAATTGGTGTTTCCTTCCCACCAAAACAAACATAAAAAGGAAAAAGTACCAGAAAGGTCAGCATGCAATCTCATTTCTATTCTCTGTGAAAAATCTAATGCCAGGTAATTGAGTGGAATAGCATGTTGAAGGAGCGACTTCATTGCTGCTGAAAATCTGGACTCAGTTTAGGATTGCCTGACAAATGAAATGCGTTTTGATGTCTCAATCTAATCCCTATAGACCTGTACTTATGTCACATAAAACACCACACAATTTAGCAAAATTCTGAATGATTAGTAACCCCTGCCCCTAAGAAGCATAAAGCTGCATTGTAACGGCTGTTATAAATCAGAATTGAAGAAAGCATGCATAGGGATTGTGTGTGTGGTTCACATGGACATTGTCATTATTATTGGCCTTATGAACACTATCATTTAGCCCCATTTTAAGAAAGAGAGATGAAAAGAAACACCAAATCTCAAAGCAAAGCTACTATGAACAAACTGTCATTAGGCATGGTGGTTTCAAAAAGAGTAAATAATGGGTAGGAACAGAAATGTTTATCAGGCTTTATATGACATCTAAATAAGTCTCTGCATAAAATAATTACCTGAAGCATTAGCGGCCTTTGCAGCAACTCCATAGCCTCATCCATAGAAATCAGCCAGAAATTCCCTCAACTTTGAATAGCCTCAAGAATGCCAGTTACTGCCAGCTTGCCACACATTACCACTGAAAATTTTCTGTGGGGTTTGAATCAGCCATTGCCCAGTGGTAGGCCAATAAGTGTACCTCAAATACAGTGCTTAGATTGGGAAACATATAACAAGCTACAAACTAGGGCTTTTATTTTCATCCTTATCACAATTAAAAAAACCCACCAAATGATGTAAAACAAACAACATAATGTTAAGCTTTGACAGCATTCATTAGCTAGTGCATAATTATTCTGTTTGCCTTGCGTTCATCTGTCCAGGCTTTCTTACAGTTTCTTAATCTCAGTTTTTTGTCATCCATGTTAATTTAAATAAGGCAATTCAAGATTAGCTGGGAAAGGCAGAAATTTTGACCTGAAGGTTCTTTTCCATTCATGATAGATGGAAAAGAAGGAAGCATGCAGCTGCTTGATGGAGCCAAAGATAGAGCTTTTGTCTGTCTCAAGGTGGGAGTTAACAGCTCTATCAGTTACTAGATTAATAGTTAGATACCATCACTTGGGATTTCCAGTTTTTGATTAAAAGATGAACAGTAAGGGACCACATCATCAGTATACCAACAAAGAATGACACAAAACAAAGGCATCATAGAGTTGTCTGAAATTAGATGTTAATAGAGGTTTTTGGCTCTCAAGGAAGGCAGAATTGAGTCCAAAATTAATCAACAAGAGAGAAAATAAGCAATGAATTAAACCATAAGAGGAGGGAGTCTAAATAGTGATAAATTGCTTGAAGAAAGGGTTTGTGAAAGAAGCCATCTCATTTAATTTTTTTTTTCAACTTTTCTATTACTAAGTGTCGGGCAGAAAAGTTGTCTCTAATGGTTTTGTGCTCAAATGTGGCAAATTAGTTATCAAATTAGGTTGGAATGTCCTAACTTTATAACAATTGCAGCTTTTTGAGTCTCTGTAAATAGATGCTACAGAAGGTTAAAATCTGACCTGCACCGTTTCCCTTAATAATACCTAATACCAAAAAGTGCCAAAGTGACTTCTGCTCTGGCTCATTTTTTTTTCAGAGTATAATTATCATCATCATCATCTCTTGTTTGCATTGCAGTAATAGTGGACCCAACATTCTAGGAACTGTACAAATACCTGCAGGAAGAGAAAGTAACTCCTGCTTTAGTGAGATTACAATATAAGTAGAAAAGACAGACAACAACTGGAGCAGATGCAGAGGAGCTGCAAAATGAAGCACCATTTAATCACATCACCCAGCAGGTCAATGACAGAGCTGACAATAAAACCAAGGTGTTTCAATTCCCAGTCCTTGATTCCCAAATAAAATACCTTCAGAGATTTGCAGGACAGCAGCACATATAATGTGAGCATCAAAGTTTTCTTGCTACTGACAGAGCAATGCTACTTCTGTCCACCATCCAGTGCTTCCAGCATGTATGCTTTTATTGCTGTCTTGATGGCTGAGAAGCATTTCTTTCCTGTATGTTTTACACAAAGGTGTAACCAAATTTTGGTGCCTGGGGTGGTGCAGAACTGGCAATGCTTACCTTAGTATGCAAGCTGCAGCAACAGTGACACTGGCTTCTGCTGCCTTGGAGCAGATCCCCCAACATGGATGTGGCACATGCTCCACTGGGGCTTCCATTCTGGTGCCTTCCCCGAATCGCCTCCCAGAGCTGGTGCCCCTGTGCCCCCCCCCGCAAAAAAAAAAAAAAAAAAGCTACTGGCTTTATGTACTTTAAAAAGGAGAACAGATGGGCTTGAGCAGAAACACTAGATGCGAGCACTCCCTGATTCTATAAAGCAGGCATAGGAGCTTGAGATTTCAAGTCGGATTGTTGCTATAAAAAAAAAAGAAAAAACCAAAACCCCTGTACTCAAAATCTCTTCATTGAACTTTGGAAAAGACTAAACCTTAACTTTACTGTGTAGGCCCATATCTGTAGCCCATCTACCTTATCATCAGTTATGTTAATTTGTATCTTTTATGCTTTCCAGGAAACAATAGCTAACCTTGCAGCCTGCTGTATGAATCAGATGTTGGTCATTTTAGCAGACAAGGTATTTGTATATTTGCTTGACTGTCTGATGATCGTCTGTTATCTTGCTTTCTGAATATCTTGCTTTAATATACTTTATCTCACAGGAAATACAGGCTGTTTTGATTTAGCTGAGTGAGTTCTTCATGGATACCCCTTCAGAATCTAATGAAAAGATTAATACACCACAGTAAATTATGCTTTCTGTGGATAGCATGCACCCCATTTTGGATCCTTAGCATCCCTTTATCTTATGCCTTTGCACAGTGAATATGAAGTGAGCCCTTGTGTGATCTTCCTTGTGGAAATAAAGCTGTGCTCAGAGCTCCGAGAGTTCAAAAACTAGCTAAAAATGATTGAACCAGATGTTTGAACAGTATGCCTGAATATTTCTAATACATAGCAGCAGATGAGTCCAAACAGCAAAAGACCTGTGTTTGGAAAATATTTACATTTCATTAAAATTAACCTCTGTTATATTTCTGAATGCAAGCTGGCAAGTCAGTTTTGCTTTTGGCTGGATTTTCTCTCGAATTATTAACATAGTTTTCCGATATATATATCCATACAACAACATAGTCTTAGGGGTCACATATATTACAACTCTCCCACCTGCACAGTATGCTACTGAAACTCCTACAGTCAATAACAGAGTAAATCAAGTATTATTAGATCCTTTTTTTGGCTTAATCTGATATTCTGAGATTTCTTAATAAGTACAAGGAAATGGTTGAAATGTTTTAAAAAGCTGATTTAAAAATTCACCTGTGCTGGTGTTCTCGGATCACAGATAGGATCCATTCACCATGAAAAAAAGTTGACTGATACTGATTATGGATAAAAATGAATTTATCTATGCTGGACTGGCAAAAGAAATGTAATATCTTTTTAATTAGTTCTCATGTTAGATCAGCTCCCTGGCTTAAGGGCTTTTTTCTATTATTTGCTACAAAAGTTTGAAATTTGGGCATCTAGTAAAATTCTCAACTTCTTTCAGATTACAGCAGTAACTACTATGGATCTTCTTTCTTTTCACTTGCCCAGAAGGCTGATTTTTTCTTTTTCTTTTTCATTTGGATCTTGTCGAACTGATCCATGCTGTTGTAATTTCAAGCCTATACTGCTGAAATTCACTCAATGGAATATTACCACTAATCTTAAACAGCATTCATAGGTTTTGCCATGTACATATAACATCAATGCTCCCTGACCTATATTAACTGCTTAAAACTGTCTTCCAGGTATATTTTAACCTGTTGACCTTAATCTATAAAACCTCCAAAGGCCTGAAGACTGCCTCATACTTGATAATTGAGTGTTTTGTATCATATGCTGCAACTGAGGTTGATCAAAGAGGGTTGAGCTGGAAATACAAACTCCTTGATCTATATGAGGAAAGAAGGTACTGACTCAGCATTCTCCAGAAAGGTCTCATAAATTTGGAATAGATAGTCCCCTCCTTGATCTCAAGTAGCCCACAGTCATTAATCTTTCAGACACACTGCAAAGCCCATCTTTTGGAGTGACAGATTGGGATGGATTGAGGTAGCTTGGGGTACGGTTTATTTTAAGAACAGGAAGGATGGAGGTTTGTAATATTAACTTTCTGACACTCTGGTTCTCCTGGAGGAAAAATGTCATCATATTTTGTTCTTTTATAGTTCTAAACATGAATTACTCTCTGCCTGCATACTGCGGGGGCTGTCACTGGAATTTCAGAATTAAATTTTATTTTTAAAAATGAAATCCCAAACAAATGCCCTAGCCACTGAGTTAGTGGGGCAAAGAGGGACTGAATAAAGCCATACACTTTTTTTCTTGCCTTAAGTCTATGTCTGGAGGTCACTAATTTTGGCCAATTTAATTTCATTTTGTCTTAGGCTACTATGCATCCACAAGGACCTGCATGTGAGTCATGGTCACTATGGTGCACACTCAGTCTGTGCAAATATTTAGTCATGTGCAGCCGTCCAGGTCTATTGAAGGATTTATGTGACCAAAATGCCATGTAAATGCCCAAATCCAAATGCCTTGGTGTCCAGAAACGAACAGAAATCTACCCTTAGTTCAGAGTAACCCCTGACTGAGCTGAAACAAATCTTAGCAAAAAAGATAAGCTGGCAGCTGACCGTGAAACACTGCTTAAAACAGTTAACTTACACATTGTTCTTTTGCCACAGAAGTTGTTTGATGGCACAACATTTCAAATCAAAGAAGTTTTCATGAAAACATGTCAAAGAGCTTGGTTTGACCACAAAGGCTTTTATATTTTGTTGATATTTACTGCAGAGACCTCATGAATAATAAAAGAGTATGAACTAAACCATTACAGAACAGTCAGAATTCAATATGTGCATCATTTGGTTTCCATTTAACAAAAAGAAGTCCCCATTCTCCCTTTCTGGGTACAAGTTATTTGAAGTGGGGCTGGCACATTGGGAGGAGGGCAAGGAAGAGAAAATAAATTGTGCTTATTTTCTATACAGCTCTGAATCACTGCCTGCCTGTGCTATTTATGGACAGATACATGAACAGGGACTGTTAAAGTGCTTCTCTGCTCCTAGGGATGGTTATTACCACAGAAAATCTCTTCCAAGATAAGGCAGTAAACAAATAAGACATTGGTCCTTTGATGATAAGAGTCCACAGTGAACTCCCCTTTCTGGAAAAAGCATACAGCTTCACCCGTAAGAGTTTCCTTTCCTATATACTGTACTGCCTTTCTGATCAGTTAAAAATGTTTACTGGTTGAGTGCTAGAATAAAACTCTCCCTTAAAAAATTCCGCCAACACCTAATGAGTCAATCCCTAAATGCAAAATAAATTTCACAATACAAAATTAGGAAGTGTATAATCAGTCTTAGGGCTGTATATGAGAGTTTAAGCCTTGCTGGCAGCAGTGCACATAAGCACGGGCCTCATGAAATAACTCTGGGCAAGCACGCCTGTATGTGAGCTAACTGCACTGACAAAAGCCACCGAGGTTCTCCGTATGCACCAGCGAGCTGGACCCAGTGCCTGGGGTGAAGTCCCTGGATTTAGCAGCACTCCCACATTTATTCCATAATTTCTTGTCATGCAATACTTTTGGACAATTGCCATGACAATTTCCATGCCATGGCAATTTCTCAAGCCTGCCTTGTAGCTTTCCTACTTTGTCTTTAACAACCTCTCTATTAGAGTCTCTAGAGCTGAGACTTTTTGTTTCTCATTTCTTTTTTCTATCTGCCATACACATTCTTAGCATATTCTCTTTCAGAAAAAAATGCTTTGTGGAATCCAGTCAAACACTTACTTTTTGAATTTCATTTGGAAATTATCTGTGGGCTATAGCTATTCACATAAAGCAGACAATTTTACTTGGGATGCAGTCATTATTGTTCAAATAAACTAGTTTTATTTTGGTGAAGAAATAAAATATCTACATGATGCTAATGGAATAGGTGGCAGCCTCAGAGATAAAAGAAAATGGTAAAAAGAGAGGTGCTTTTAGGTCCAGGCAAACCTTTTTATCACACGTTTTCCAACGTTACACTTTTATTTTCTGCCGTTTCTACAGACAACCCTCCCCTGCTCTATGCAATGGTGTTTTTTAATCATAAAATTTGCAGAAAGTCTGGAGCACTGCATCAGATGTAAAACATGGGCAAGTTCGTGTAAAGGTTACATTATTTTCTAAAATAACACATTTTCAAAATATGACACACATGTTTAAAATTATAATTGATCTATTACACTTCATTAAAAACAGATTAGTATTCTTAAAACTTTTTCACAAATAACAGTCTTTTTAATGATTCCCAAGACACACCAAGTATATAATTTAGAACATGTTAAATATTGGACTAGACAGAAAAAATCAGCTGAAATAGTTTTTTCCATTAAAATCTGCGTATTAGTCCAAACTGAAATATTTCACAAGTGCATTTTTATTTGGAGGAACTTCCCCTGCTTCCAAGAGACTCTGTGTAGACTCAGAGAAAGACTCAAATCCTGCCTGACAGGCTTTGATGCTGAAAACCTCAGAGTAGATGTTCCTCATTTCCCTTTAGGCCATCAGGTGGGCCATCAAGGACCCAGAGTTTTCCCAACGTTTCCAAGCCCCCACAGCTCTCAAGCTGTCATAGCCCACCAAAATGACTGCTATTGAATTGAGGACACTGGAAACACTAACAGCTGCAGACAGAAACCAACATCATTCTTGTCAGAGTCTCTACTACCCACCCCTGTACAGCAGTTTTCAAAATGACCAAACTCTTCTTGTTTCCATAACAAAATATTATGGGATTTTAGCTCTGCAAGAATCTTTCTGAATACTGGAGAAAAAAAAAAATGTTACTAAAATTCAGTTCCCAATCCTGTTCCAATTATAAACTAATCACGAGAGAAACCTTTTTATTCTCCAGGCATACAACTTTAATTCTGTTTAATACTGAACCCCACAGCTCTTGAGATGATGTATTGTGTGGTATTAGAAGGAATTCTGGAATAAAGGCATTCAATTAAATACTAAAAATATTACAATGCCGTTGTCTAAATCATGATATGCCCTTGACTGAAATACTGTGTTCATTTCTAATCACTGTCTCAGCAAGGATCCAGAAGAAACAGAAGTTTCAGAGACTGCTGCTGACAGTGGTGAGTAACAAGCAAAAACTTCCACAGGAATAATAATTGAAAAAACTGGAATTGTTCATCTTAGAGAGCACATAAATGAGAGAGACTTCACAGGAGCATATGAAAAAAGGTGAAAAGAAAGTAAAATTGATTATATATATCCTTTTTATTCAGAACACATGAACAAGAATGCATTAAATGAAAGGAAATAAAGTAGAACACAAGCATATCACAGCACATAGCCTGCAGAGGTCATTATTACAAGATATTATTGAGGTCAACAGAGTAGTAGAGTTCAAGAAAGAATTATCCTTTGACATGGTTAAAAAGAATATCTACATTAGACAGGATTACAGAACATTATTTGAAAGGGATCTTAACCATCATGGTAGGGAATAAACAATGTACAAATTACTTGAAAGAAAACTTCCCTAAGGGAGAGTATCCATTGCCCAGCACAGGGTTTCCTATACTCTGAAGCAGCTGAAACTAACCATTGCCAGATTGCTAAACTAGATACATCACGGATCTGATTTAGCCTGGCAGGGTACTGAGAGAAATGATGCTTTGTCATGTGACTGGCCTCTGAAAGGGCTCTACAGCTGTGCTCTGACAGAAGTGCACAGCTGCAGAGCTCTTTTAAGAAGCATGACAAATTAACCCTCATTACACGAGGGTTCAGATGAAGGTGCTCCAAAGCTGTTAGTGCATCCTGGAGCGGGGCTGTACTGAAGCAGCCTAGCCCCTTCCCCAGTGCTGTCTTCAGGCTGGGAAGGAAAGAAGGAGTCCAGTCTGGGGTTTACCCAGCCTGCGCTGGAGGGTAAGGCAAGTGGATTGGAGCCCTAAACCTCAGGGGGCCTCCAATCCACCTGTCCTTTCCCCCGCACTCCAGGGCAGGCTGGATAAACCCCAGAATGGACCTCCCTCTCCTGCCCCTCCCCAGCTTCTTCATTTTTTTATTTTGTTTTTCACAAATATGGAGAAAAATAACATTAAGTAGTACTCTAAACTCTGCTAGATGGTTCTTAAGGAACTGTCATCCAGATGAGGACTGTCAGAACTCAGCATGTCCCAGTCTCACCACCCCCGGACCATGACAAATTCAGGTTGTAGCAGATCACCAGACCAACAGGACTCCCTTTCTAACGCAATAATCCCCCGACAGGGCTAATCTGATCACTTCCCATACTGTTTGGCCAAGCCAAGGACAAAATCTGGACTTTCATTCTTCTATATTTTTGTCTATGATGTATTTTTCAGAGTGCTAGGTATCTTCCATACAGAAGTGATTTACCATAATTTTCAATGTGGCTTCCAGGAAATTCATAGATTCAAATAATTTGGAGTTAATTAAGGCTCATTTGCATAGCTAAAATCCCTGACTTGCAAACACAACCTGGGATGGGATGGGATGGGATGGTAACACTTCACTGATGTTATACACTTCATTTGCTAAGGCAAAATGAGACGATATGTTTGAAAAAATAGACACAAGTATCTATATCATAAAGACAGCTATGTAGTCCAGGCAACATTTTTGTATTTTATGTTAAAGTAACAAAGTGAGATCAAATCTCTCTATGAAAAATGAGAAACTGCTTATTTACATTTGGCAACACAGTCTATTTTGACATTCAGAGTTAAGGATGACTTCGAATAAGATAAGAAGATAAATCTTCGAAAAGTAATAGATCTGGTATTTAACTAATCACCCACCTTTCCCTTTAACTCAATTCTGCCATTTCTAAGAAATAGTCCCATTAACCTGTGACAGCATCATAACACTCAATCCTTCTAAACACTGCAGAGCACTGCAGGGAGAGAGAACATACGGATACAGCAAGAAGCACTGTCCACTCATGACTGGAATAGGTTCCAGTCTGACTGTCCAAATATCGCTTCTATAAAATATGGTGGGTCTGAGATCTAACTGAGATCAATGAATAACAAGTACGGGGAGGATCAGAACTACATTTTGCACCCTTGGTGCATGCAAAATGAGTTATAAGAACTGTAAAATTTTGATGTCATGATTTAAGGAAGACTATGTCTTGGGAACAATCTCAATACTAAACTACTAACCATTTCTTGAACCCCACTAGAAGCAACAATTTTAAAAACAAACTGAGGAATCATATGGCATTTACTGCACATATAAAAACTGGTTGTTAAACAGTAAGCTTCTCAACCTTAAATATAGTGGTGCTACCACACCACTATAATTAAACTTAAATGAAATTATTACTTTTACTACAATGCCTCAATTCTACACTGATTGCTTAGTATCGGTGTGCAAAATGGATTTAGACTAATAAATATCAATTTTGAAACAATGTAAATATCCTTGGAAAAAATTCAATCAGTCTCTTTGGAAAATACAATTCTTTGTTACCCAAAGCCAAAATCATCTTAATATACTACAATTTGTTCTTTTATGAAACAGCTGAGTATCCTATGAGGATGGCTACTTTTTTTTTTTTTGCTGGACAATCTTTCGCTGTAATTTAGAATGGCCCACATACAGTTTCAAAATACAACAGTGGACAGTAATGTAACCAGAGTGGAGTGACTTGGGCACCAAGTTGAGGGAAGGAAAGTCGGAAAAAATAGATGTTGCAACCACGGGGCAATCTTGCTGGTGGCATGGTAGCCACTACTACCCATGCAGCTACCTTAGGGGCACAGACGTGTTATGCCTCTCCTTCCTGTGCCCACAAACAGTAGATGAAGATTGCTAGGACACAGGTGAGCCATAACTATGCTTTCCCCATCTTCCTTGCTGGCCAGAGGGAGTTCTTAGCCTTTAGCAGATATTTTACTACCTATTTTACCCAAATAAAAGAATCTCCAGGCTGGTATGATATTCCTATTCCCATTAGCACTGGAAAGAAAATAACCTTGATCTGCCAAGCTAAAACAGGCAGTGACAACAGAGCTCAGGGCCTGAGTCATGGCATGTATATTAATGCATTAAATATATATATATATATATATATATAAAACTCGAAAACCATAGTAACCTTTCTTTATCATTGGTCTCTATCTTCATGATACCTTCTTTCTATGAACAATTTGTTAAATTAATTTGTTAAATTGTAAATTTCTTATTAAATACAGATACAAATGTGAATGATAATTCATATATGCACACGCAAATCATTCTCCCCATTTCTCAACACTTATTTAATAGCAGAGGTCTCCATTTAGATTTAGTATAATCTGACATCACTATAATGGCATTACTTTTGAAAGTACACTGCATGCTGTCTTTAATACACCATTAACATTATCATAAATAGTACAATTCAACTCTATACTAATAAATGAACCAAGTACATTTGAAATTCTTGATTATTTTAACTGTACTTGATGCTTACCTACTAATTCACAAAATTCAGTCATTTACAATCATTTGAATCAATTAGTGCTGCTCTACTTTAATTATCAAGGGTATTTTTAGTTTTTCATCCTATTATGTTACGTTGCTTAGACTAAAATATTCCATGGAAACCACACTACTGATTTCCTGCTCGGGTTCACGTTCACTTTATGATATTGAGGCAGCCATTCGAAGCATATAACAAAGTCTTTTCAAAGATATTTTGAATTTTTATGTTTTAGAGCATATTAAGATTACACCGGGGGAAGATGGCTTATGACAGAAAGTTATTTGTGTTCAGAAATTACTTCACTTTAGCAAACAATAGATATTTAGTTAACAAAATTATACGTTAAAATAAAGAGGCAGCTTATATTTTGGTTAATACACAAAACTGACAAATAAATCTCTTCAGTGGGACTAATCAGGTGTGTAAAGTCAAGTATGTGTTTATGCCTCTGCAAGATTTGGCCTGGTGTAGCAAACCCAGCAGCAGCAAGAGAAGGTCAAATTTGTACTTTAAAAAATTCCCATGAATGGAGGGCTTTCAAGGTCCCTCTAAAACAAGGTTGTGCTTTGAGCTATTGTATGATATCTGCACAACTGTCTTTAGCTTGGAGGTAACAGGGGTAGCAGATTATAAATTTTGGTTCTCTTCTTTATTTTAGTCATAAATATCCAGTGGCAGTGAGGTGAAGTACAGATTGTGCAGAGATGAGTTAAGCTCCCCAAATATATGCCAGCTGTTGCTTATTTTGAGCAGAACACTACTGCATGACAGTCGGAGATTACTGTCTCTCTGTCATCCACAGCTGTAAAGCAATAAAACAACCACAAGCCTCTTAGACTTGCAGCACATTCCAAATAAATACCATTTTGTTCATAGCATATTAATTACTTTCAAGAGCATCAATATGCCAGAATAACAACAATCAACTCGAAGACTGTATTTTCTCATTCTAACAGCTAGTATCATAATGTAATTTAAAATAGATATCATGGAAAGAGAGTGGAATTATAAAATGTAAATGGTAATTAAAAAAAGTAGAAATGTGGTAACTTCCTCAGGCTTTTCCTTATTTTAGATTGTACTTAGTGATATAGTATTCTTATAAACTTGCCACTTGAACACAAGAAATAGATTCCAGAGTCTGACAGGCTAACTTTATGTTCCAAGGGCAATTCTGAGTCTAGGAAAAGCCCGGTTTTCAAGTCTTCTTGCAGAACCATAAAAATTGGGGTTATAGCCATAAAAATCAGTATTACAGAAGAAACAGATTTTCTGCTCCACAGCTGAAGCACCGAAGCATAGTCTTATTAAGCAAACAACCAAAGGAAGGAAAAAAAAAATCAATGAAACAGATGGTGTGAAGGAGAGCAAACTACATCCCCCTGGATTCATGTGTCCAGGGTAAAATTAGTCTTATTTAATATGTGCACTGAAAATTAATTATGTTATATCATTTTTAAAGCAAGCACAGTAGACTTGGAAATAAAATTTTAAACCCTTACTTTTCCAAAGGCCATTACTTATAATAGAAGTTTGTCCATCAGTTTCTCAAGCACAAAACAGGAATTAGAGTTTTACACCTGCTTTAAAAACGGATAAAAAGAAAAAAATGCTTTTTAAAAAAAGCCTGGCCTACAAACTATTTTATCATGTCCATCTTTTTCCAATTTGTAGATAGAGAAAAATTTTATTCTAGGTGATTTCGTTAAACAGTTTCAGGCTGAGTACTGTTTAAGATTTTCAAAGTTACTGAAGGAAACTAGCTTTCTTTTGTAACTTTGAAAATTTCCTCCCTCTAGTCTTGGAAATGGATTCAACAGTCCTTAGCATGGCATGTCTATGCTAAAGGAAGTGGTTCAAATTATTTTCAAAATTGGAAGCCAATTCCTCAAACACTTATTACTCAATATAGGATTTAAAGTACATAGTGACAAAGCCAAATCTTAGTATAGTATATACAGGCATTTGGGGCTAGATCCTATTGCAGCCAATCTTCAAGTGCGATCATATTCTATCCTGTTTGAGTCCCTGAGAAACTATTAATACAAATGGAAGCTGGGTCCTCCTCCTCACTTTTTATTATTTAGTCTTAAGGCTAAGATGAAGGTACATTACAAATGCAACATTTTTCAGAAGTTCAAAACAGCAACAGAATCACACTTAGACACTTAGGCTAGGGGCAGACATTACAATAAACCAATTTAAGTGATCAGAAACTGGTGTAAGCCTGTAACAAAACAGATGCTCAGTGCACATAATCCAGTTTGAAAATGGCTGAAACTGGTTTGAAATAAACCTGGCTGAACGTAGTATCAGACTAAACTGATTTGGGTCAAACCGGTTTATGCAATGTCTGTCCTAGACCTCTTGCTGGTTCAAATTAAACCAGACTCCACCAACATCCCAGCATGCTCTCTGGGCTGGGCATGGCTCTGTGCAGCACAGCAGGGATGGCCCCTCCCCTCTGCTCCCTGGCTGGAGCTCTGCAGACACTGCAGGTTGCTCACCCCCTTTCCTCTAAGCACTCAGCAGGAATTCCCCACTCTCCTCTGCCTTGCTGAGTAAGTGTCTGTGTATTAGCTAACAGACCACATGCTGGCTACAGTCCTTGCTAAATCAACAGGCATCAATGGGTAACGTCCCTCTGTTGTTTTTTTAATGGGGTGATAAATACTGTTATCAATTCTCTGCAGGGCTAATCAGAGCATCCTGTTGGCAGCTGGCCATGTCCCTCAGTGCTGTGGAAGGGATGAGTGGGATGCTCTAGCTCTCCCCAGCTTCTAGCCTGATCCATTGCAGGCATGTACCTGCATGTCTGGGATGTCTGTGCTGTTACAAACTGATTCAGCCTAGCCAGGTTAGACTAACCTGCAAAGATTGAATTAATTCAGGCTCAGATTTTTTGAATGTCTGTCCCTAGCCTTAAGGTATGTCCCAGCTGGGACACATCTGAACTACAGCACCATCCCATTACCACATCCCAAAGCTGCTTCTGAAAGACAGCTGGTGAAGATGCTCCTCACTCATTCCCATTAGCTGCTTTCTAGCATGCCAGACTGAAGTCTTGAGATCACCTACAGCAGGATGCCCTGGAACAACTTTACTGGTGTCTCTCCAGGGTAAGCAGGACTTAAGAACTTCCCAGCTGTGGAATACTGTCACTCTGGTGTAAATGTACATTTTACATGCAAAAGTGCCCATTAGGTACCTAATAGGTGGAATCACTGGTCTGTGGGGAGGTTAGTTGCAATTTACTTTCTTTCTTTTTTTTTTTTTACCATGCACATTGCGTGTGAATGGCAACAGCAAGATTTGTGCCCAGTTTAATGTATTCTTAGGTGGTCATGGCCCAGCTTACCCAAAGCATTTAGCATCAGCTAATATTGCTCTTACAAAACTTTTCTTTTTGAGAGTTTCATTGTTTTAACAGAAAACAGCTGTTGTTGGTAGGCCTTTAGGTAGATAGTCTCCTTTCCAGTGAACACTTTAAAGATGAGGACCAAAGTTGTGAACTTGAGTCAATATTTAACAGAGATGGAGTGGAATGCCAAAGTCCACTGCTGTTGATGACTTATGTTCCTAAAGAGGCTATCTATTGTGTTTTGAAGTGACTAGAGCTTTTCCTAAGATTGCCAATGTCATCCCTAGGTAAACTGCACCACAACAGATTAAATTCAGAGTTGAGTGATGCGGCTGGCTCAAGTCTAATAAGTCATATCTCTTGCCAGGATACAGAAGTACAAAAGCCATCTTCTGAGCCATTGCTATTTGTGCATGTAACACAAATGACAAATGAGGGGTCTCAGATGAAACATAAGTTGCTGATATACTTCCTGATCTAAGGAAGTCATCCTTGATAGAGTTTTCAGTGCACACATGGTATTCTTATTTTCTTTTTTGTACAACTTAAAATTTAGACCAATTTAATGTATTTATGGTTATCTGAATGGTAAAACTCCTGCTTTGTCATTTTTACTCACTGGGAACAATTCTTGCAAGTGAGAATGAATAGTGTGTAAAATATGTGCAAAGAGAGAGATGTCAACTACAGCCTTATCTTCATTAGATATATTTTAACCCATTTAACATTTTAACCTGTGTCAAGCTGATCATCTTCAAATCCTAATGAAGAAAAGGCTGTGGAGGAGGTCAGGATTCACTTTGGTGTACTAACACTAAAACTAAAACTATTTTAACTAGAATTTTAATAATGTCTGTTATCTCAACATAGGTAAAAAATATACCATGTTCCTAGTAAAAATCGAACTTGCAGTTTTTTTCACACACGAAAGTTGCATTTGTCTTTCTTGCAGTGACAGTAGGCTCAGGCTAACAGAGAATCTTTTTTTTGTTTTTTTTTACTAGAAGTTTTGTTGCTGTTTCACAAAACCCAGAATGAGTTGTCACATACTAGTTATGTGATTTAAGATTCATGGGAAAGTAGAATTTTTAGCATTTTCCACTTTCCACTTGAAAAACTTTTTTTTAGTGATGGTAAGAACAGTTATATTGCCTCCTTAATTTAATTTACTAACTCTCATAAAAAAACCCATGAGATATATGTGTTCCCGATGGGAATTAACAATTCTACAAAGCACTAGAAAGGACAGACTAAAAATATCCTGGAACATTTATTATTATCTATTTCAATCAAATACATTCCTACCTTGTTCCCCATTTACTACCATTGATACAATGAAAACTGAGTCTGAACTGGGAAGAGGGAACTAAAGTTTGGGGAAAATCTAGAGGTGCAACAGGGTTGTGGGGACTCATGAGTGGGTACCCATGCCAGAGATGCAGCCAGCCAGCAGCAGTGGCAGTGTTATTTTTCTGAACTTCCCTCTCCTTCCCTCCACCTACAAGTAGGTGCCTGGGGCTGGTGCCCTAGTTGCCCTGCTTTAGTTCTCTCTCAAAAATATCTAAAAAATGTGGATGTCTAGGACACAATATTCACATTGTTTCTCTTATCTTCCTATTCTGATGTCCAATTCAAAAGTAAAATGGGGAGAGATGAAAAAGATTATAAGAATCTACCATATACTTACTCTCTTAGCATTTGCAGATGTATGTATATGTATTTTTTCTCAGTTTCTGTACTTTTAATCTGATTCTGTTAATTGCACTATACATTCCAGAAGAGAAAATTAACATGAAGACTATTAACTCAGTAAGTACATAAGTTATTCAACCAAGACCAAATTGTGGATCTTAAGGGTTAAAAATGGTCCATTTACACCATCAGAGATTTTGGCCAGTGTATCTGGAGCCTCAATGATTAACAACACATCAATTATAGGAACATCAGCATTCATCCTTCCATATCTGTCTTTAGGCAGTTGTGAAAGATACCATGATCAAAGAAGAATAGTTACAGAAGTCTTAAGTAGTTGCCAAGTACACTTAGTAACTACTATTAATCATTTCACATTCCCTTTTGGCATAGGTACAAACCCTACTTATTTCTTGACAACATTCACATTCTCAAAAAACAGGCAGGTTTGCTAGGCAATTCTCAGCACCTGAAACAGGTACAGAGGAAATGAGTGGCATTAAACATAAGTACCTTCTTTTGTCAATGACTTTACTTATAACATGTAGTCAACTTATTGCCACCTACAAGAACAGATGAAATGTTGAGCAAATGCCAGCCTTTTGTAAGAACAGAACACCTGATGCCCGTCACTTTTGTCAACATGACAGTTCTTTCTTAGTCTAAGAGAATAACATTTTCCTTGGACAAATTATGTACATCTCTGAATATTTTAAAATGCAAAGATTTCCCATTCCCACAAGTGAACATTTTGCTATATTCATGCTAAAATTTACACACACTTAACCATATTGTCTTTTCTAAATGTAAGTAAACATTTATATATTTCTACTCTGAGAGCTAAAGTCTTAAAAGTCCAGGATATGATTTTGGGAAGTAATATAATTACCCTGGGAACATTCTTTTGAGATTCTTAACAGAAACTTAGAAATTACTGAAATTACAATCAAAGTGGGAAAATATGAATCCATAATTTACTGGGTTAAATGACACAGGGGTTTACTCCAGAACTATCTATATCTCAGCTTTCACCATGGATGCAATCAGTGGTCTTGAAACAATGATTAATTATGTGCTTGATACATTTAACTAGACAAGCCATAGCCTAGAGAGTGTGTGCATAAGTGGAGGTACGTGTCTGAGTGTGAGTCTCTTCCATTCTGCTTGTTAATATAGAAGGTGGGTGGGTCCTCCTCCCCCTCACTGTTTCTTGGTGACTTAAAAGTCAGGTGATGATGTGTTACAAAAGGCATTTATTTGCCTAAATCCATTTAAACATCCAACATGTGGAAAATAATTTGTGTTTTGGCCAACTATATCCTAGGATGGAACTATTTAGGAAAGTGGTGCTTAACCTTTTTGCCTGGAGGGCTGGATAGGCAATGTCTGGTCTGTTTGCAGGCCAGATCTGGTCAGCAGTCCCAATCCAGTGCCTGGCGTGGGTGCGGTGGGGCCTCATCCAGCTGTGTGGAACAGATTGTGGCTTGGCCCCAATCCAGCCACGTGAAGAAGGGTATTTGTCTTGTCTTCAAAACACAGCCCCAGGACAGGGGAAAGAGGGTGTGGCCAGGCCCTGATTGGGGCGGGGGGAACGGACAGGGTGTGGGCTAGCCTCTATTCAATTGTGCGGAAGGGGTGGAGGCGGGGAGGTGTATGGCCCAGCCCCAAGCCAGCCACATGGAGGGAAGGGGTCCTGTCACAGCCCCATCAAGCTGTGCTGGGGAAAGGATGTAGCTGGCTCCCAACTCAGGGGGGACTGGGAATTTAGCAGCAGGAAGGGTGGCAATATTATTTGTCCCTGTTCCCCCATGCCAAATTTCCCAATCCATGGGGAGTCTTGTGGATCAGATGCCATAGTTCTGTGGCCTGTATTTGGCCTATGGGCCAGAGGTTGAGTACCCCTGGTTTAGGAAGTACTGTGTATGCCTGCAGATTATAATAGAGTCAGAGAAACATAGAGATGGAAGAATATTGAGGCTAACCTCCTGAACTCAGACAATACTATGGTTAATTAACCTTCTAACTGAGTGTTATGAATACAGTGTTTCCAGTAACCTGAATGGTTATGATAGGCATATCTGAAATTATGATTATTTAACACATTAAAGGTTGATCTGTATTACAGTAAATCATGTACAAACATAGAAATAAAACTCTTTGTTTCCAAGAGCGAGAAATGTCAGAATATGCTTTCTGTAAAGACAGGCAATTACCAAGAAACACAGAAGTGCATACAAAGTAAATCTATGTATACTACTATGTAAAATTTATAATAGTTATACAGAATGTGTTTGTTTACCATATCAACATGGGCTTGATTAATGTTCATTTTGTGTACCTGGCAGAGATTCAGATTTTCTTTGCCCTTATGTGCAACTTGTGGTTATCGGCAGAAAGAGTAAAATCATCACAGCAAAATTGGCAGAAAAATGGTGTATGTCAGGATCAAAGACATGTTAGTCCCTCTACATTGTAGAGCCTTGTTTTTACCCAGATGACAAGTCGAATTCTTCAGATTCTAATTTGCAGATACAGCTGCTTAGATTTAAATACACTTCAAATCTCTAGAGAAGTAAAACCAAACAGAGAACAAAATATAGTCTTCTCTGTTTGATGCTCAGCCAGAGCCACCCTCTAAGTTCTGGAAATACTTTACTAATGGCAAGTTATAATCTGGAATTTAGACTTTTCCTGTGTTTCTTTTCCTCTATAATTTGCTCACTTAGCCTCATCTCTTTTTCTTGTTTTGCCTAAAGATCTCTGGCACCTCCAGACTTCTCTTAGTTCTAAACTTTTTAAATTAGTATAAATGCTTTGTCTATCCAAACCCAAAATGAAAGTTAATACAGTTTTTCAGTTGATTTAAAATTTTTCCTCCCACGTGTATCTGAGGGCAAACAGAACATGCCATGAGGAGTATCTGTTCCATGCCTCTTCCTTTCTCCTCCGTAATCAACTGTGTTGAATCATGCTTTCCCAGGGGCATAGAAATGCACTTGTGTATTTTGTGCTATAGAAGGGCCACTACACCATAGGGGACCCTAGTCAATACCTGTCTTTCTCTCATGCATGTTTCTCTTTGAATGAATGTTTCAAACTGTTGCTTCCCATCATTTCATACATCAGAGGAAAGCCTTGGTTCTTTCAAGTAAGTTTGGCAGAAATGGAATATGATGCGTTAAAACTAAACTGACAAAAGTAAAGCTAAGAGGAAAGACACTGGTGGGTTTATGACTTTCTCCTTGTGCTCAATTAAAACTAAAATGAAACAATTGGCAAATTCTGTTAGTATCATCCTTAAATAATTCATTGAGGTGCATTTTGAAGCAGAACCAAGTCAATATAATATAAAAATAACTTACATAGAGCCAACTAGACAACATAAATATTTCCCCTTTGTTAAGATTTTCTTTTAAACTCCAAGATATCTGTTAAAGGAGTTCAGTGTGGAGCGAAAACACAGAAGCCTACAAGAAAACACAATAACTGTGGCTTAGTACAGCTCTTGTGAAGTATTACAAAGGATGTGCATGGAATTGTTGAATGGTTTGCTTGAATGTAAAAGCCCTTTGAGAATTCATTCACTATGAGTCAAAAAGAGACAGACAGCTCAATGACACTTTTCATTCGTAAGGCCCCCCAAAATGACAAGTGTACAGCACAGATACCAAGATGGTCTCAGGCATTACAGGTGCAAAATCAGGGCAATGGGTATTATATAGTTCCTCCTTTGCCCATTTTATTTTTTAAAAGGTTTCTGAGAGGTTGGTCAATGGGAATTCATTTTCTTGTATCTGGAGGATATTCTCAGATGAAAATTCCCTCTCCTCTGGCAACCTTTAAGAAGTTGGGATACAAAATGGCCCACATACCAATAGTCCTTACAAACCACCCCAACCCTGGAATTGATTAGAACAATCAAATAATTGCAGGCTATACAAAAGTTTGGACCTTGAGAGAAATATTGTCAGCCTACCCAATCTTGGCTTTCAAACAATCCCTCAACCTTGCCCAAGTCATCATGAGAATCAAATTCTCCACTGCTCAACAGATCTCAAATGGGAAATAGTCTTGCCTTAGCAGTAGATACTCAGTCAACACATCTCCACTACTAGTCAACACCGCTCTCAACAAACCCATCAGAATCCATGGATCCTACCTATGCCTTTCCCAAAATGTATAATATACCTGATCCAATGCACCAAAGTGCTCTCATGGTAACTGTGTGGAAGAAACTAAACAGCAACCATGCGCCAGAATGAACTCTCATGGGAAAAATATGACAGACACACACATATCCATAGGAACACATTTTCCACAAAACAACTCCTTTTCTGATCTCACTAGCCTCAAGCTCAAGGGAAATCTACCAAACACCTTTAAAAGGTGAGCTTGGAAACAAAAATTCATAAGCTGGCTAGATACTAAGAATGAAGAACTGAACACCAATACTGATTTCTGATCTACCCAATTCCTGAATTTCTTCCTACACACAACAGGAATTAATGACCTCTTCCCCCCTTTTGATGTGTCCTGATCTCCCATAATACATTGATTCATAGATGTTAGGGTCGGAAGGGACCTCAATAGATCATTGAGTCTGACCCCCTGCATAGGCAGAAAAGAGTGCTGGGTTTAGATGACCCCAGCTAGATGCATGTCCAACCTCCTCTTGAAGACCCCCAGGGTAGGGGAGAGCACCACCTCCCTTGGGAGCCTG
>JAGPOW010002742.1:3099329-3167703 GCA_030014935.1 Caiman crocodilus | reverse complement strand
TTTAGATGACCCCAGCTAGATGCATGTCCAACCTCCTCTTGAAGACCCCCAGGGTAGGGGAGAGCACCACCTCCCTTGGGAGCCTGTTCCAGACCTTGGACACTCTAACTGTGAAGAAGTTTTTCCTAATGTCCAGTTTAAATCTGCTCTCTGCTAGCTTATGGCCATTATTTCTTGTAACCCCTGGGGGTGCCTTGGTGAATAAAATCTCACCAATTCCCTTCTGTGACCCCGTGATGAACTTATAGGCAGTCGCAAGGTCGCCTCTCAACCTTCTCTTGCAGAGGCTGAAGAGGTCCACGTTCTCTAATCTCTCCTTGTAGGGCTTGGTGTGCAAGCCCTTAACCATACGAGTATCCCTTCTCTGGACCAGCGCCCGATAGAGGGGAAGTATCAACTCCTTGGATCTGTTCGTCATGCATCTGCTGATGCACGATAAAGTGCCATTGGCTTTTCTGATGGCTTTGTCACACCGCCGACTCATGTTCATCTTGGAGTCCATTAGGACTCCAACATATCCCTTTCTGCTTCTGTGCCACCCAGCAGATCATTCCCTAGGCAGTAGATGTGCTGCACATTTTTCCTCCCTAGGTGCAGCACTTTGCATTTCTCCTTGTTGAATTGCATTCTGTTGTTTTCCTGTCCAGGTCTGCTTGCAGCTGTTCCCTGCCCTCCGGTGTGTCCACTTCTCCCAATAGCTTTGTGTCATCTGCAAACTTGGACAGAGTACATTTCACTCTCTCGTCCAAGTCACCGATGAAGACATTAAGGAGTACTGGTCCAAGGACCGAGCCTGTGGGACCCCACTGCCCACACCCTTCCAGGTCGAAACCGACCCATCCACCACAACTCTCCAGGTGTGACCCTCTAGTCAATTCGCCACCCACCAGACTGTGTAGTCATCCAACTCACAGCCTCTTAACTTGTTCACCAGTATGGGGTGGGATACTGTATCGAAGGCCTTCCTGAAGTCTAACTATACGACATCCACCCCTCCTCCTGTGTCCAGGCATTTTGTAAGCTGGTCATAAAAAGAGACTAAATTAGTCAGGCATTAATTTTCTCAAAGACTTTGCCAAGGATGGAGGTGAGACTGACTGGCCTATAGTTGCCCGGGTCCTCCTTCCTCCCCTTCTTGAAAATGGGGACCACACATTGACCCTTTTCCAGTCCTCCGGGACTTGGCCTGTGTGCCATGAGCATTCGAATATTTTCGCCAGTGGCTCTGCAATGATGTCAGCCAATGCCTTCAGCAACCTCAGACGGAGCTCATCCGGGCCTGCTGACTTAAAGGCATCCAGTTCTTCCATCCAGAACTTCCAAGTGAATACGTTTCTTTTCTTTTGTTAATTGTTTGTCCGCTGCCCCTGGGAATCCCCCCTCACATGTTCATTATTCTACTCTTGTTGTGTTTGTTTTCTTCCTTCCTCAGACCTCATGAATAATGTCTTGTATTTGAAAGCCCATCTAACTTTATTCCACCCATGCAGTTGGTCCCATAAAAGATATTACCACAAAAATCCTTGTAATTTGTATAATTGCTGGATTATCATGGCTACAGCATCACTTATTGCTATGATACAAAACAAAAGGAAATGGAGGAAGCAGAGGAGTGACATACCATGCCAAATGAGCCCTCCCCAAGTAGCACAACTAAGTGGAGAGGTGGGCAAGAGAGGCAGCTGTCCATGGGCAGCAGATAAGAAGGGGCACCAAAACAGCAGCTCCCTGGGACCCCCAGAGAGCACAAGACTGTACATGTAGAGCCAGAATCCTTTGTACAGCAGGGAGCATGCACAGATACCTGCTCTACCCCATGGCTACTGTGGCAGAAGTTGGCAGGCTGTGGGGCGATGGGATCCTGTGTCCTCCTCTCTCTATGCATGGGTCAGGCAGTGTGCTGGAACCTGCCCCTCACTCCTGGCAACCACAGGAGGAGCAGATGGTGTATAGGGAGCCAGAAGCCTTCCACAGAGGAGGGAGGGCACACAGAGAGCTGCAGCTCTATCTCTGGCTATTGGAGCAGACTGCCCAGGCTGTGGGATGCTGGAAGCCTTCTTTAAGGAAGAGTGTTGCAAACTGTCCTGTCCCCTGTCCTGGTACAGCACCAGCCACATAGGGCAGGGAGCTGCTCCCCACCCCTTACTTCAGGTTGCAGTAGTCATGAACAGACCCTCCCAGAGAGCTGCCACTACACTCCAGCAGTTGTACAGCACCAGGAAGGCACGGGCAGGGAGTCAAACCCACTGCATTAGCAGCCCTTGTGTGAAGAGTTGCCCCAAGGCAGCAGCAACAAATCTTGGAAGAGATTAGGTGTTTTCCTATCAAAGATTCATGAGTATCCTAGTCCAAGGGTGGTCAACGTGTGACACCAGTGGCACAAGAAGCACAGACAGCCTGTATGTGTGGCATGCAGAGATTATTGGGGAATGGGCACACAGCACAGCAGCAGTTGGGCTGGGAGCACAGAGTAAGGAGCAGAAAACAGAGCAAAAGCTTGATAAAAAGAAGGGTATCAGAGTTTCACTTAGGAAGGGTGCTGTGCTAATTTGTGGCACATCTGCCCCCTGTTGTCCTAGTCCTTTTAATTATGAAATCAGCTCCATTAATACATCAATTACAGCTGCTGCACAGTCAGCTGGGAATTCTCAGCCCCAGTCTCTATTAGCTCTCAAGAAGCTTTTGAAAATATTTGTTCTGTGTAACATGTTGCAAAGGATAATCTCTGTCTTCTGCGTTATATGGTCAAGCTGGTCATGTCGAGGTATGAGTGATTTTTTTTTTTGATTTTTTTTTTTTTACTAATGGAAGGAAGGGCAGATGGGGGTGCTCAATGGCATCACCCAGGGTGCCAAAATTGCTAATTATATTTTTGCCTCCCACTACCTGGTTCTGTCTTTTCCCTCCTCTATCCCGACCTAACACTTCTTCTGCTGGTGCTACATTATACTGTGCTGCATACACCTTCGGAAAAGAGCTGCATATTTTATCTCTAAGTGGGTCCATTCATTTTTTAAACATTTCCAATTCCCAAATCAGACAACCATGTCTATAAATATCCATGGCCCATACAACGTAGGAGACCACCATCTTACCTCTCAAACCCATAAGCCTGAGAGTTCAGATACTCCCCATATTCAATCAGGCATCTTACATGCAGATCCCAGGTCTGGAGGCATAGAAGTTTGAGTGTTCCTAGTCAAGCTTGATCTTAGCCAAAAAGCCAAGAAGTGATGTTGATATATGCATGTTTATCCATAATATCAGCTGCAAAGGAAGCAAGTGTCACAAACTGGGGGTTTGTGGAGTACAGTATCATGTATGTTGTCTTGAGTGTGTTTTGCTAATGTGGCATGTGTAATCTCTACATATACATAACATCAAGCTGTATTTAGCCTTATAATCCTTATATGTATATGCACTGTGGTATTTGATATAAAATGTATTTCTCATGTGTTATAATAGCATCTATGAATACCAGGATTGCTCAACATGATACTGACATTCAATTGATAAAAAAATAATATTTTCTTTGGCACCCAAAGAATAGCTGAAAAACTATAATGAACATCTAACATGAGTGTACTCATGGACAGATTCTCCCATAAAATAACGAATTTGCATTTTAACAAGAAAAAAAGTATAGAATAAGTAACATCTTGAAACACTTTAATTAGAGCAGCTCTTAGAACGCCACCCAGACAGCACATGTAAAAGTGCCCTGCAAGTCCAACTCCAGCTTAAGTCTCATAAAAATGCCTAAATTAATACACCTAAATTGAATCTGGCTTCTAACCTCCTGTGAAGTTAATGGAGGAAAATCAGCTTTGGGAATAACATTAGTTTCCTAGTATCAAATAAATTCCTGCGCCCAGTGTTAAATTAACGAAGCTTTTTCTGGGGCACTTTATGAAAGTGAGTACAAGGTCATTACAGGTTGCATGCACAGATGCTTTCTCTCCAATATTTCCAAGTACTTTAGTTAAGATTTTCCAAACTAGAAGTCTAAAGTAGACCATAAGTCCTGAACAGGTTTTTAAGTGAACTGATTTTCAAGTGGGTTCCCAACTGCTCCAAGTGGCAACTACTGGGTGTGCACCATTTTTGAAAAATGAGCTCACTTACATAGACATTCTTGTCTTGAAAACCTTGGGCTTAGATTTATTCTTAAACTAGCACAATGCCATGTCCTCCTTCCTTCCATAGCCCCTACAACAGAGGGCATTACAGAAAAGCATTCTTCTAGTTGCTTTCAGGAGCTCTTGGTATTTCAAATGCCTAAATTAAATATTATGGATTAGATTTGAATACTCTTACTTTTCAAATGGTCCATTGAACTCATGTCTACTCCTCAAAGAGTGAGGTACTACTGAATGTCACTTAAGGGTTAAATCTCATTAAAATGACAGAGGGTCTGCTACTAATATAGAGACCAAAACCAAAAGCTTTTCAGTTATGGCAAACACATTACCCAGGTGCATCCTTTTGGAAATGCTGAAGTACTGAATTCTTTCCAAGTAAACCAAATTGCCAATTAAGAGCTATTCCCAATTGTCTGTAACTATTTTCTTTTCCCATTAAAGAAAAAAAAATGAATGTGATGATTGTTTTTTGCACCCAGGAGTAGATTAGGAAAATGTGCAGATGACACTGCTGCAATAGCAAATTACAAAACTTCCATAATGTATAATTCTTATTGACTGTGCTTTTAGCAAGGCCATTGATTTTCAGCGAAGTAAAGAGAATCTGAGTTCACTTTCTTATTTCCTTCAAACAAATCTTTACAACTCTCATTAAAAGGGGCACTATAATACAACACACGGTAAATTAGATCTATACTGAAAACTATGCTTTGTGAGGATTTGGTGAGAGTTTTTTTTCGGTTTGGCTTGGTTTGGTTTGGTTTTGTGTGAACAATATCTCAGTATATTTGTATTTACCACAAGACCTATTTTTGAAAAGCAGGCGCTATTTGAGTGATACATCAAATTAGCAGATTGTTAGAAATATACAACATCTGCTTTTTGAAGATCTGCCGTTTCTTGCCCCTCATGGAATGATTTTCCACAAACGTAAAGTGGACATTTCACAATAGCAAATTAAATTAATAGGATTTTCTAACTACTGTGCACTCATTGTGTATACAGGTAAGTGGCTACAGAGATTCATACTTAACGTCTCTTCTTGTGCCTTGTGCATGTTATCTTATATAAGCTCTCTGAAAAATCACAAGTCATTGGTTCCAAAATAAACCATGTGAAACTTCCACTTTTGGAAGTGTTTTTAAAATGCAGCCTGGTAAGAAGGAATGAGAAATTGAATGTGTATACAAAAATTTAAAATATTTTTTAAACACAAGACTTAAATATGAGGTAATCTTAAACTTTGTATCTAAGTTTTGGTCTTGCAATTTGACCCATGAGAGCTGATCCAGGAGCTCTACATCTCTCTACTAGGAATTTAAAACTAAGTCTTGTAATGACTTAAACAACTTTAAAACTTTTTACTGTAGTTTTATTTATTTCTTTACAAGATGAAACTTAAAAAAAACTGCAGTAAGCATTGCCATCCTGCTAGCTTCTCTTAATGTACATTATTTCAAAATACAAAGACTTACAAAAATAGATACTCTGATTAATGGTAGATGCTTCCCCTTATGGTTTGTGTCATAAAAAAACAGAAGACCCTTATGCAAATAAGCCACGTTAATGCTATAATATTCATAAATTCTCCACATGATATCTCTGTTTTCTTTTAACTCAAGGGCCCATTCAAAATGCAGAATTTCTGTAAGACTCTAGAGTACTTTATTTGATTTGTCCCTGATTAACTACAAAAGCAGAATAGAAAGCTGGGACTTCTCATTAATGTTAGATGTTCATGGGATTTCCTTTTTAAAATCTTTATAGTTTAAAAATAAAATGTTAAAGTACTGATCTCTTTTGTAATGCAGGGTTTTTATTTTGTAAAAGTCTGAAAGGCCAGTTAAAAGATAAATGCAAAATGAAGCTTTCAGACTGAATCACAGCAGTGTAGCTCTAGGGGGAAAAAAATCAAACCGTTACTTCATATTTAAATTCTGTGTATTTCTTAATACTCAACAGTATCTCCAAGAAATGTAACCTAGAATTCACAGCTGGATAAACAGCCATTTAACTGTGGGTAGAATTCACTGCTCACTGCACAAAGCCTAAGTAAACAGGGCCTGTACTGGGAATAATGGGAAATAAAAAGGTTAGAGCAAGATGATTTTTCTTACATCCACAAGCAGGAAACAATCTGGCCCTGTGGCTGCCATCTCTGTAGGAGCAGGAATATGTAGCCCCTGGATCTGCATATGCACATGCAAGCCAGCTGTGGCTTGCCCTAAGCAGACTCTAAAATATCTTATGCATAACATATCATCATCTCAAAAATTCTACTAAGAAAAATTGTTTGTACACTAATATCCAGACCCATCTAAATATTCTTGAACTAGTCTTGGCAGACCTTTATGCTTGAGGCTACTACACTTAAGGGATATATTTTCCCTCTATGACCTTCACTTTCGGGTGTGATTATAGCCTAGAACAGCCTTATAGCCTAGAATACTATGCAATGGTCACCTTTAAAATTTTTACCACTATCCTTTATGCATAATGTATATTTCAGCAGCAATCACAGTCTTCACATGAATACTGAAAAATGTTAATGGAAAAATTTGTGTAGCAATCCAACTGCAGTATATATCAAAAGGCAGAATTTGGCTTGTAATGGAGAGTTAATTCAGAAAGCTCCCTAAACTTCTAACCTATTGGTTCACTCCATCCATTTATACAAATCTCCATAATTAAAATGCAATTGCTAGAAAGTATGAGGGATACGTGCACAGTGTTAAAGGGTCTGAAACTCGGCAATCAAATGAACTGGTCCATCAAACAGCAGGATTATATTTCAAACAAATTCTATTTTATATTCAGTTCTTTTTTATTTGCCATTGATCCATACCAAAATAAAAATAAAAAACAGATAAAAGCCAACATGAATCAAAACACTGAAATGTATCTTGTACATTCCTTTCAAATGCTTAGGTTCTTAAGAATTACAAACAACACATGCATAGCCAATAAAAGACATTGGTATCAAAGTATTTCGAGTACCTACCAGAGCCTTCAGTCACTGGAAGGACCCCCTGCCCCTATAAAGCTGTGTGTATCACAATCCCATTCCCACACATCAAGCATTTCTTGCATCATTGACTCTCATCTCCACAGTCTTATTTCCACAGGCCAAAGAGGAACATAGCTAATTCATAACTACCAAACAATATTATATTTCATGATCCACCATTATTATATCCCTCATACATTCCCCTTCCCCATGCATTCCTTATTATCCAGCCTAGCACTGTTCTGTACATTTAATTTGTAAAATTGTAATTTGATATGCACCTAATGTAAGGGATTATTAAACGAAATCAATAAAGCTCTATTAAATGGTGTTTCTACAGCTATCCCAAGTTATGGGATGTATACAAGCACTATTATTCCAGTACGTTGTTCATAGGCTTCATATCATTCATTTTCCTCAAAGCCCTTAGCTTGCTTGACATCCTTCTTTTCCTTTTCCCTGTTCACTCTGTATCTAATGCTACCCAACCATTTGCCCCCACTTTCTTCAGTTCTTTACTGCCTCTCCTAGCTTAAATTTGATTCCATGCTTCCCTCAGTATGTTCAATCCTTGCTTTCCTACTCCCTAGTTTTTCTCTTTTCAACCCAAACCCAATCTCAGCAAATTCTACTAGCCTTCCTCACACCCCCCTCCTTTCCTCCAGGCAAGTTCCAAAGCGTTCACCAGAGGCTTCTCCTTCAGTTTGGCAAACTCCAAGCCTGCCTGATGCAGGTGTCTATGTCACATTACAATAAAGTCTTGTATTCTTCTGCTTATATTCTTCTTCTTTTACCTTCTACCCCCAAATGGCTTCATGCATTATATGTATAGACACCTATAAAGTAGCAGAACTGACTTACCTATATTAAACACTACAGCAATTTCTTATTAAGAGTAGTGTATTAGCTAATAACGGTGCCATCCTTTATTAGCTACGCAACAATTAAATCTTAAAGATGGTTACATACAACAGATAAGTGAGGCCAAAGAAAAGGAAAATAGCTATACAGAGTGTATAGCCATTTTCCAAAGACATTTATCTCCAAAATCTACTGGTATGGCAGAATGCGAGCAGAAACAATACACTGCCAATGTGTACGTGGTATAACTGGAGAGTTCAAACCAATATCAGGAATGACAAATTTGGATTATTGTATTTGGTCGAAAATGACTGTTAACACAAGATGACTTCATATATTCCCATTCCATGTCTTGGAGACTGCTTTAAAACACACCAAAAACAACATCCCAAGTGTACAGCCAAGTAATGCTATATTAACCAAGTGTTGGACTGTGTAACTTAGCTTCAAGTGCTTTTGCAGCACAGTCTTTAAAGAAGATGATTGTCATTTTAAAGGGGAGAGGTACTGGAAATACCATGAAAAAGAAAAGGGCAAATTCACGAACTAATTTGAAACAATAATAAGCAGTTCTATATTTCTGATAACAAATTTATGGCACTCTGCATGGCAGTGACATTGTCAATGAAGCAGTTGGAAACATCATGTATTTATATAATAGGGAGTAAATAAAGCACTCATAAGGCTCAGTTTTATTTGATATAAACTGCCCTTTCCAGTAATAAAGAACTATGCACCCTGAAAAAGTTATAATAATGTTTATATAAATATAATGAATGTTATTACAATTATCTTTAATTCTGTGTGGGTTTTTTTCCCATTTATTCACTTTGATTTTAAGTAACAACTATTTAGAGATGTTTAGATTAACACAAAGAATGTGTTATCATAAACTTAGACTATAGACCCTTACTCCACCTAACAATTATCCACAAAAAAATTTCCACTTACTTAAAAGGGACTATTTAGGTGAGTAACAACAGCATGGTTAAGAAACCCACTTTCTGCCTGGTCCCTTGGAAAAAACCCATGTATCCATGTGCTGAATTCCACATAAAATACCCTTTTAAGCATAGTAAAGATGTTACTGCCATATAGTTTGGTTACCTATTTTCATTGTGTGTCTCGTTATCTTGCGTGATTCTATAAAATGAAGTTTAGCTATGATATCTAATGTTTAAAAAACTGTGGTAGAAGAAAACTTTTAGAGATCACAGACAGTTTGGTCTTTGGTCAAAAGTTTGAGAAAATTCATCAATTTTTTGAATTTAATCTCTTGACTTCTAAAACAACAAATATAGTGTATTACAGCAAATAAAGGGAATAAAACTTACATTACTTCAATGGCTGTGAGCTTTAACTGAAAACAAAACATTGTCCGTAGAGCTTAACATACATTGAAAGCATGCTTAGCGTCAATAATAATCCTTAACAAACTATTGAAATTGTTCATTTCCTAACTAAATGTGATTCTGAACTAAAAAAAAACATGATAGAATATATTCCCCACTCCCCAGAGGCATTGTCCATGCACATGGAAGAAACATCTGGGAAGGCAGGAATGTCCTACTTCCCAGGTACCACAGCCACAAGGCCCAAGAACATAATAAAGCAAGTTGGGGTTCCTAAATTTACACCTGCTTTTTAAAGATGCAGACTTCTAATATCTGAGGCTTTCACCTGAGGTTAAGTTGAGGACACCTTGTACCTTTAAAAGGGCAGGCAAGGTTCCTTGGGTAGATGTAATATCTTTTATTAGACCCACTGTGTAGTTGGGGAAAAGTTCTTAGCAAGCTTTCAGGCACAGTCACCCTTCTTCAGGTATAGGTAGTCTCTGCTAGTCTGAGACTACAAGAAATAAAAATGAGAGCAGCTAAAAGTGTGGCAAAGTGTCTGTGAGACTGTAACTAGGTAGAAATTAGAAAGACAAAAGGTAAAGCAGAGAGGGGAAGGGGAAGAGAGCAGGGGAAAACAGGCTACAGGGAGACATTACAGTGAAAGAATACAGGGTGAAAAAGAGGCTGTCAGTGATAAAAAATAGTTGGAAATCAGGAAAACAGGAATGAGAGAAGCTCAAAGTGTCAGAGGATGTAGTGTAAATATAAATAAGTAGAAAAGAGAAACAAAAGGTAAAGCAGAGGAGGGAGGGGGAAGAGATCGGAATGGGGGGAGGCCAAAGGGAAACATTACAGAGTTAAATATACACAGTAAGAAAGAGGATCTCAGTGAAGAAGCAAATAGTAAGAAATCAGGGAGACAAAGGCAGAACAGTAGGGCAGGGAAGGGGAGAAAAGGTATAGGGAAAGAAGAATGTAAGAGTTCAGATCAGGCAGGTACCTGTTGAATCAGATGTCAGGCAGATTGTAATTTGTTGTAAAACCGATGTCTAGATTGAGTTCATGATTTTTTGTATCCAATAGATTTGTGAAGTGAAGTTCGTAAGGCCATCTACACAAGGTGTTTTGTAAGTTCCTTTTAAGGATTAGAACTGAGAGATCGGAGAGGAGTGATTGTCCTGTGAGAAGTGTGCCTCCACAAGTAGTAGGCTATTCTTGTCTTTGATAGATTTTTGGTGTGCATTCATTCTGATGCTCAGGTGTTGTTTGGTTTCTCCTAAACTTTCCATCAGGGCATCTGGTGCACTGGATGAGATATTATATTTCTGGGGGTTCATCTGCAAGATCCAAGAATGCTGTTGGTTCTGTTGCGGGATGTAGTGGAAATGTGTTGGCAAGTTTTGCATTTCTTGTCTTGGCATGGTATGGATCCATTTGGTGTGGTTTGCATCATGGGGAGTTTGCTTCTGGTGATGAGGTTAACGAGGTTCAGTGCTTGTTTGAAGGCTAGGATGGGTTCTGGAAAGATCTCTGTAAGAGAGGGGTCTTCTACTATGGGTTGCAATTATTTGAGGGTTTTCCATGTAGGTTCCAAGGAAGGGTGATATGTCATAACTATGGTGTGTGGTTTGTGAGGATTTTCTTTTTGTACTGCAGCAAATCTTCACATGGCATCCATGTGGCTCTTTCAAGGTATGATCCATCTCTCTGGAGGAATATCCTTGCTGGCTGAAGGCCCTTTTCAGATTTGTGAGGTGGTAGTCACAGATATTCTCCTCACTGCAAATTCAGTGGTATTGGAGAGCTTGGCTGTGTATTACAGCTTTTTTAGTGTGCTTAGGGTGATTGCTGGTTCTGTGTAGATATATATGTATGATGGTCCATGGGTTTCTTATATACAGTGCTTTGAATTTTACCATCTTGGATATTGATCATCGTGTCAAAAAAAAAAAAAGCTGTTGTTACAATATTTAAGCGATAGTCGCATGGAGGGATGATGATTGTTGATTTTTTTGGTTGAAATCAATCAGAGACTGCAGGGTTCCAGTCCAAATGATGATGTCATCTATGTATTTCAGGTATAACAAGAGTTTGATGGTGAATTTCTTGAGGAAGTCTTCTTCTAGGCGGGTCATATAAAGGTTGGCATATTGTGGGGGCATTTTGGTGCCCACATCTGTGCCCATAGTCTGGAGGAAGTGTTGGTTGCTGAACCTGAAAATTGTTGTCTGTAAGGATGAAGTGTATGAGTTCAGTGATATACTGAGGTCTGTACTCCGAGTTGTAATTTAGTTCTGGTAGATATTTGAGGCAGGCTTGGATGCCATCCTGGTGTAGGATGTTGGTGTAGAGGCTAATGACATCCATGTACCTTTAAACAGCAGTTTTAAAGTTTAAAGATTCCTGGGAGTCTTAAGACCAACATTGGGGAGAGGTTCCCCAGTGTCAGGCTTACGGTACTCTCCATGGTGTATCTGGAGATAGGGGAGGTCCTTCGTTTTCCATTACTCCTGTTGGCCACATCTTAAATTGGGATGTGCAATCAGGGAAAAACAGAAGCTCCCCCATCCTTAGCTGTGTACCCATTTTTAAAGAGGCACCCAGCATCCTGGACCTGAAACCTAGGGCTGCTTCTGGGGATTGAAGAGGGGGGCAGCAAGAGGTGCCTTGTAGCTGGATCCCACAAATTGGGCAGGGGGCAGTTTTCTCCCAGCCAGCTGAGCATCAAAACCTGGCGTGGGGCAGCCCTAGTCCTGATCTGGACACAAGGCTTCCCCCTACCCAGGCTTGAGGATCAGGCAGAGGAGAGCTGTGTTGACTCAACACCTTAAAAAGCCTTAAAGAATGTGACCTGCAGGACAAATATCTTTAAGATACCAGGTTCCAGCAAGCTTTCATCCCACTGAAGAAAATCAGTGGTTGTCAGCATTGAGACCAGGGCAGCATGCAGCCAGGTTTCAGACTAGATGCTGCCCAGGTCCCAATGCCAACAATCAGATAATTGTCAGCATTGGGATGATTGGGCATGCCACACATTCAATTTATGGCACCATACATACCAGACACAAAGATTTTACACAGTTTTCATGCAACATTTTATGGCTGCTTTGCCATTTTATGGCACCACAAATATAATAAACATGTAGCATGTTGCTATTTATTGCACATTTAACATGTTAGTCATGCCAGAAATCCATTGTGTACCAGGGGCATTAAAGTCAGGATTTCTGCCTTCACAATGGTCAATGGCTCTAGAAGTCAGTAGTGTCCCTTCAGGAAACATTTCATTTGAGACAGATTGCATGCCTTATTAAGGGAGAGTGGGGTCGGGAGGGAATGGTATGCAACAAAATATAGCAAATATGGCTGAAAATATGGCATTTTTATAGCTCTTTTTTGTACAGCAAAAGTTATTTTGGCACTTGTTTTTGGAATACAACATTAAGCTTTCATACTGATGTGCTTTTATGCAACAACTTTCTAAACAAATATATGAAGAAATAAATTGTTCATATAAATAGGAACTGAAGATGTATAGCTAGAAAGCTACCATCAGTTCTATCAATGTTCAAAATTAATATTAAATGTCAATCCCTGTCTTATCTTTTTCCAATGAACAGATGTTGAGAAGATGTCTTCTATCTTTAATACTGTACTAGCAAAATGCCCATCGTGAATGACAGGGGGAAGGGGGGAGACTGGGGATGCACCCCTCTCCTGCTGCTCCAGGTCCAGCCCCGCTCCCCATCCCCCCTGCCACTGCACTGGGTCATGCCCTACTTTACTCTCCCTCCCAACCACTCCACATGTGAGGAAGTGTGGTGCATGGCTGCGCAGGGGTGGGGTATCACATGGCTGCATGGCATGGAGAACAGCCATGGTGTGGGAAGTGCTCAACAGCTGCATGGTATGTGGAGCAACCCCAAGGTGTAGCACTGGGGCACAGAACACAGCTGCATGGCGGGGGTGGCACATGACTGTGGGACTGGGGTGGGGAGTGGTATGGGAAACAACCATGGCACGAAGAGTGCCTGCTGTCTACAGCTGCGTGGTGTGGGAAGTGGCTTCAGGGTGTAATGCAAGGCACACAGGGGGGCATGATACATGGCTGCAGAGGGGGGGTGGCAAGTGGCCATGGGGTGTGGCACAGGGAGTGGGCACAGCAGGGGGAGCATCTGCTGGCCCTGGCCACGTGGTGTGGGGAGCGGCCCTGGGGAGTGGTGCAGGGCATTTGGGGGTGTGGTGTGTGACTGCAAAGGGGGTGTCATGTGGCCATGGGGCGTGGCACAGTGAGTGGTCACTGCACAGGGAGCACCTGCTGGCTGTGGCTGCGTGGTGCAGGGAGTGGCCCCAGGGTGTGGCGCAGAGTGTGCAGGTTGTGGCATGTGGGGGGTGGTACATGGGCACAGTGTGTGGTTTGGGGAGTGGCCACATGGGTGAAGCATCAGGGGAACCCTGGGGTGTGGTGGAGGGTGTGTGGCATGTGCCTGCAGGTTGCTATATGGGGAGTGGACATGGGGAGTGTGCCCTGCACAATGGCCATGTGCTTCAGCTGGCAGGTGCTGCCCGCACCCATCTGCCTGCTTCCCTATGGGCTCCCTGTGGCTGCGTGCCCCACCCCTCAGTGCCCTGCAGTCAGTGGGCACTCCCAGCTTCTGTGCAGGGGTGGCGGGGCATGCAGGGTATGGGGTGGGGACAGCTACACGTGGCAGGGGCTAACAGAAGAGAATAATCACTTTCCTCAATTTGCCAGCAACCCTTCTACTAATGCAGCCCAGTATCCTGTTAGCCTTCTTTGCAACAAGAGTACAGTATTGACTCATTTTCAGCATATTCTCCACTGTAATCTACTGGTCCTTTTCTGCAGAGCTGCTGCTTAGCCAATAGGTCCCCAGCTTGTATGGGTTCATAGGACTGTTCTGTAGAGACAGTTCAGCTCTTGACATTTGACAGGACTGAAACGGTCCCTTAGACATGCAAATCCTAGAACAGCCTTGACATAAGTAGGCTAAGAGTGCATTCATGGACTTATGCAATTGTATGACCTGCTCTCTACAGACAAAAAGAGTCTGATGCAGCTTCTTTTTCTGCAAGAGTATGATGATAGTGGCTTCTTATGAATAAAAGGTTTAGTTATGTTGCATTCCACCCATATCTGAAGCAGATGGCTCCTGGTACCAAGCAGAGAGGAAAAAAAACAGCAATAAAGGGGAGACATAATTCAGGTTGCTGATGAAAAACAAACAAATAAAAATTCCTAATTGGCAGGTACATGACTAGAGAACTATAATTATTACTACTTGAACAAAAGAAACCTCCTACTTTTCCCTATCCCAATGATGCCCGAGAACAGAAGACACTGAACTCTCTTCAAGGAATCTTCAAGGAATCTAGAAGCCTGACCAGCTCTTGAGCTGTGTATTATCAGGACTGGTAATATACAATTACTTGCTTGCTAAGATTGTATCTTGCCAAGATTACAGGACTTTGTGCTTATCTTTATTAATTCTCAGGAGATTTCTGTTGGTTCAATCCTCCAAACTTTTGAGGTCTCTGAATCCTATCCCTACCCTCCAGTGTATCTACTACTCCCTCCAACTTGGTGTCATGTGCAAACTTCCTGAGAGTACACTTGCTGAGGGAGCTAATGAAGATATTGAACAAAACTGGCCCTAGGACCAACCTCTCATTTGATACTGGCTGCCAACTAGACATCAAGCCATTCATTACAAACCTTTCCACTCAATGATCCAGCAAGTTTTCTGTCCACTTTACAATCTATTCATCCAACTCATACTTCCTTAACTTGCTTGTGAAAGTGTTGTGGGAGACGATATCAAAAGCCGTATCAAAAGTCAAGGTATATCATGTCCACTGCTCTTCCCACATACACAGAACCAGTCACCTCATCATAGAAGTCAATCATGACTTGCCCTTAGTGAATCCATTTGACTGCTCCAAATGACCTTCTTCTCCTCCAGATACTTAGAAATGGATTCCTTGAGGACCTACTCCATGATTCTACCAGGGATTGAGGTGAGGCTGACCAGTCTGAGTTCCCTGGATTCTCCTTCTTCAAGACGGGCACTATATTTGCCCTTTTCCAATCATCCAGGACCTCTCCAGTAACCACAAGTTTTCAGAGTTAATGGGAAATGGCTCTGTAATCACATCAACCAATCCCTCAGCAGCCCTGGGTGCATCCCATCTGGCCCAAGGAACTTGTACATGTCCAGCTTTTCTAAACACTCCCTAACTGCTCTTTCATGATTGTTGGCTACTCACCTGTTCCCCAAACTGTTCTGCCAGGTGCAGTAGTCTGGGATCAGACCTTGCCTATGAAGTCTACTTTGGCCTTTTCTGCATCATCTGTCACTAGGATGATTCCCCCATGTAGTAAGGGACCTAATACTTTCCTTGATCTTCCTGTTGTTGCTGACATGCTCATAGAAACCCTTTTTTGTTACCCTTCGCATTCCTTGTTAGCTGCAACTCCAGTTGCACTTTGGCCTTTTTAATTTGGCAACAGCTGTATTCATTTTGCAAAAAAGGCCACCCACAAGAGCAATTATCTGTCAGGAAAATTATTGCAATGCAGTTGACTTCTCAGGCATAAAGTATAGCAGGCTTCTAGAGAAACAATACTATTAGAAGGACCAATGCACTAAGATAGGGCATAAATAAAAAATGTTTTAATCAGTGTTGAGTAGCAAGTGACCTCTCCCTCCTCTTAGCACTCACTTCCTATCATGGCTCATTTTCTTCTATCTCTATAATTGGGTATGGAATATACAAGGAAATCTAACTCATCAACACTGGAACTAATATGTACACAAGAAAGGTTCTTCCCTATCCTTAAATGCCATTTATCTGTAAGTGAGGGCAGGGTGGAAGGCATAATAAAAAGGCTGACATTCAATAATAATAACCAATTTAACAATACTTCCAATTTTCCCACAAAAACGAGAACTGACAGGCACTCATGCACCACAGAATTCTGTGATTTAGTTTACCGTCTCCTCATCCATAAATAATAATTAGCTGAGATGGGGTGGCCAAGGTTCTTTGGGTAGATTTGATACCTTTTATTAGACCAACTAAATAATTGGGGAAAAGTTCTTAGCAAGTTTTTGGGCACAAGCACCTTTTTCAGGCATTGGTTCAACACTGCTGAGATAGAGTGGCCCCTTCAGTACCAAAGAGAAATATAATTAACAAACTTTTTAGTAAATACTTAATCACAGTAGTAAGTCCAAATCAACCCCATTAATTTTAATATATGTATTCAAAGAGCTAGATGATTATAGAAGAAGACTCTTGAAGAAATCTCCTATCCCCTACCATGTGCATAGCTGCGACATTCAAGATAAATTAATCGCAGATAATTAAAATCTAATTGCATTTTGAAGTTTTGAAATTATATATCAAAAAGGAGAAGCTTCTCATTGTCATAGTATCCTTATAGAAGGTTCTTTTTAAATAGTTATTTCTAGCTCTGTTTCTTCAAATAGATATTGAATATGGTTCTAGAAGTTAATTGTCTCCGTTCAAGAAACATCCCATTTGATATTCTTGTCTCCACCTCTTACTACTTCTTTTACAGGCTTAAAACACAAGTTAATTCCTTGTGTGTTTGAAACCATATGTTGTATCTGTTGGGATTAATGAGTAAAACTTCTAACCTTAAAATAGGGCATTCATGACCAATTCCAATGGGCCAATTACCAACTTTTAAGGAGATTTCTCATTTTAATAACCTTTAAACTAAATGGCATTTATTCACATTATCAGAAAACACATTCATGGTCAAATAACAAAATAACAAGATTATGAAAACGGTTCTGTCTTTGCAAAGCCTAATACTTAAAAAAATAAATTAACTAAAACTAAAGAGTCTCAACTTGTGCCATTCTCTAATTCCTCAGCTGCCTGAATTTCTATTATTACTAATACTTGTGACATTTTGCCTGTGATTAATTTCTACCTCTAAAGATGAACTGAAAACAGAGGAAATTTGAGTCTTATCCTAGCAGGATACAACACTGCAAAATTAATCCCACCACTCCTCAGAAGAGGTTAGATATCTGGAAAGCTCCTCCCTGCCCCCTGTTCTTCAAGGGATGAATAGTATAAGCTGGAAAATATCTAACCTTTGATCCCCAAAACTTTGATTCTTAGTTCCACTAGATGCTTTATGAGTATAAAATCCCTATTTCTAGTGTTTTTAGTGTTAACAAGGCAGTTCTGCGAACAGCAAGAGTGCCACAGCACCCTGGTTGAAAATGACTGCACTTGTCAAAAGAAAATTATTCTGCCTAATAATTCCCAATGACCCCTTTCAGGGTGCAGCAGAACTAAAAGACATGTTAAACCTTTTTTGTTGTTGTTTTGTTTTGTTCTCAGGAATGAACACTTTTGATTCATCACCATAATCATAAATGGTGCAAATAACTTGTGCAGAAACTTTATATTGAGTGATGGAGCTTTGGTTTGTTATGTTACTAATGCACAAGTCCACTTCCTGTTTTTTTCTTAAGCATGCTGTCCACGTCTGTCTTTTTCTTTATTTGGTTGCAGACTATCAATGTTTTGAGATATTCCACTGTTATTTGCATCCTAGTACAAAGGTGTGTCCATCTTTCCTACGGCCTGTTAATTCAAGGGTTTTGGGGAGGTTTTATAGGGGAAGGGCTGGGGGGCTTCAGAATTAGCATATGCAGCCTATGAGAAAATTACACAAGCATAACATTTAATATAAAAGAGAGAGATTGAGAGAGAGAGAGAGAGAGAGAGACAGTGCATCATGGTTCAAAGTTTGGTCTATCACCATACACAAACCAGGCTAACAGTATCACCTTCAAAGTCATCAAAGAAAGGTACAAGCATCATTTAAAAAATGGAATACTATGTAATTGCTGTAGCAGAAGATTAATCTTAATTTTATTTTATTTAGTTTTATTTTTTATGTTGTAAATGTCACAGGTTTATTGTTCCTAATCAACGTGTTTCATTAATGCCCTTGTAGTTTTACAACTCATTTTCAAACATAGAAAATATAGAAAAAAGAGGCAAAAACTTAACATGCCAAGCAATAGAGGATGAATGGTGAAAAATGCTGAGCATTTTATGAGTTCATATTGGAGTTTTTAACTATGCCTGAGCACCTCTTTTAAAGACCTTTGTCAGAGCTTTACCTTTCCAGGTCTCTATAATTAGTAAAGATCAGTGAAGATTATACTCTGCCACCAGTAACTAGAGTTTGGTTTGTGACAAATAGGAAAGGATGTATTCCCAGGCAGACCAGCAACATTCCTCCTTACAAAACTTATAAAAATATCACCCCTTTTCTTTAAAAAGAAATGAATATTTCTCATAATTCTAGTCACAAGTGAAAATTAGTATGTTGTCAAACTCAACTTCACCATACAAAACCATGATTGTTGGTAAAATATAGTAGTTGATATTCGGGAAACACCTAGGAATGGACAAAAAAGCCAAGTTCACACAAGTCCTGGGTGCCATGGAAGCCACAGCCTTGGCCCCCCTGCAGCTGGGGGCCAGCAAACAGCCACAGCATGGCTCCAGCCAGCTAGGCTCTGGTTTTGGGCATCATACCATGTGTTTTTTTTCCATACATGTTTTTTACCATGGAATCTCCCTGGGTCAAAAACATCACTCCACACTGCATGATAGCAGAGTGGAGAATGCCCGAATTTGCAGTGTGATGCCACAGACTGGTCTGTGGTGCCACATACCTCACAGCCACGTTCATCTGGATGCAGCCAAGAGCTGTACAATAGGATTAAAAGCCTGCATTGACAGAGCTCTCTACTGCAAAATGTATACAGCACCTGCCATACTTGGCTCAGAGTGTTGGATTAATCACCCATTTTCATAAGTAAAGAAATTATTCGTAAGAAACATAAACAAAGGTTTATAGCCTACCTGTGAACTGCATATAGACAAAACCAAGAAAAAATGAATGATATAACACTACTTAGGAATAGCCATTTCTACTTCTTGGCATTAGCACAGCATTACTGTATAGGCTTCTGGGTTTTTTTCCCCTCTCTCTGAGTTTCCCATAAAGACATAATAGTAGACACTGCTGTCCAGCTTAGAGCACACCTGTTTCTGTTTAGACGGTGCTCGGAAATGCTGCAGTAAAAGCATGGTAGACTGCTCTGCACTTGCTCCTCTCCACAACTGATGTTACTGGAATAGCCAGGAAAGCAGGCTTATTAGAACATATCCTGAGCTACTTTACATCCCTACATCCACTAAAGTTTGTAGCAAGCATGGAGCAGGCAGGCTGTGGTTCACTACAGCACTCTCTAGCATTGTCCAGAGACAGTATGGGCAGGCGCTTCCCAATCTAAGTATTGTGTAATATTAGCTGAACACAGACATTCCCAAATGATCCCATTAAGTTGGTTCAGGTAAGTTCCTTCCAGGTTTTATAAGGCAGTCTTTACTATACAGAACAGATTAAAAAAAAAGAAAAAAGAAACAGTCAGAAATGAAAATTAGGCTCTTAATCTTTCAGCCTGTCAAAGATAAACTGTGTAAGTGTAACTGTCCTGTATTATTCTGGCATTGACCTTAGAGAGCAGAACTAATTTAATCTTGACACATTATAGATTTACAGTATATTAAAATTCAATAGTTTCAGTATGAATGTAATCTCAAGGTTAAAGAAACTGAGCAGAGGCTACAGATTAATCATTTATACTGTATTTTCTAAACCCAAATGCAAACAAGTTGTTAGAGACATCTGCAAACTTTGCAATTGTTAACAGGCAAATAATTTAGCAGTATCAAACACATATGATTGTGCTACAAATATTACCATCAGCTAAACATAAGAAAAGTAATAATAGGACCATCTACAAGTTCATTAACCTGCAGTGGTTACTGAAAATTTAATTTAGTATTTGTATAATCAAGTTCTAAATAAATGTGCAGTAACCAGAGTTACTGTGCAGTAGTTCTAGTGAGCACCTTCTTAGTGATGTTACTGAGCAGTAGCCTAATAATACTGCACACGGGTGTATTATCACTGTCTGTGCTGTCATGCGCTACAGCACAGTGTTATTAGGCTACTGCGCATTTAGCATCTTGTGTGAACATACCCACTCATACCTACACATTTAAGTTCCATACCACAGCTTATCACTTGTCACAACACGTATAGTAGACAGCATGTTGCATTTCACATGCAGCTAGAACGCAATTTAAAAAAACTCTATGTTAATATTGGGGTCTAAGGGAATGAGGTGCATTACTTCATTGACTATGCAGAATCATTACTCCTTTTGCAATAAGGCCCTAGAAACGCGTTTTCCTTTTCCTGGTCCAGAAAAAAAGAACTATTCTTCCTTTACAAGAGTTATAATGCCAGACTAATTTTCTTCCATATGCATACAGTTTAACCTGCATCCCAAAATGCAGGTGGAAATGAAAACAGTTTGCCAGAGGTGCCTATTCTACAGGTTTCTAGGGGAGTGGAAATGAGAAAAAAAAGAGACATCACGATAAGAGACTGTTAGGAGACTGTTAGGGATCAGTTAGGAGAGTGTAACAGGTTGGACTGTGAGGCAACCCAGTTACAAAGAGAGATAGAGACTTCCACTGAGAGTGGTGCCCCTAGTCTTCTCCAAACAACGCTCCCACTAACTGGCATTGGCAACATCCTAGTCTTCCCTGCTCTGTACCTCTGAACCACTGCAAGGTTTTTTCACAGGGGTCATTAGGGTCGTGGTATGTGAGAGGAGTCTGAGTGGATGATCCTAGCGATCTTTTGTAAAAATGACTGCCTGTGAATGAGGGGAACTAAACATAATGGTCTGGGAGGCCCTGCCAGTTCTGTGTTTCAATTTCCAACTCATTAATACTACAAAATGCAGGGCAGTGCAGGCTATTTACTTGTTTCCCATAATACTTGGATAGAATTACCTTCACTTACTTTGACAGCTATGAGTCAGGTTAGCTTTGTTTTCCCTACCATATTGCCATTTCTGCTTTTACAGAATTTAGACTCTTTCTGTTTGAAATCTATGAAGTATTTAATTGCATATAAAACTGAAGTTTCAGCTGTTCCAGCCATCCCCTCATTATTGTTCTACATCTGCTCCTCATTGCCTGCATTAAAGTGCCTTAAAATATAGTGTAAACTGCAAACAATGAATTCTGTTACCCATGACTCTCAGAATTATTCTGAATTATGACATGTTTCTAATTTTTATTAGAATTGTGTTCATAATCTGGTTATGGCACTACTTTAATGCCACAGTTTGAAATGTTTTGCAAATTTTATGTATTTTCTGAGATAAGTCAGTATCATTCAACACCACAGAGATACAGCCTACACCTGGATTTCTCATATTTAATACACAATGGTTTGTTTTCTGGAAAGGTACAAGTATAAAAACAAAACAAGATATTATACTAAAAAGGCACTGTTGGTATTCTGCCACAAAGAGTTCATGAAGATAGCATCTGATTATAGCAGTAAAAGTATGAGACAATATACACAGGAATTAAAAGGTATTGCTTTTACTATATACTAGCAAATTGCTTGTCAATAATGATGGGGGGAGGGGGAACAGAGGCCTGCATCCCTTCCCCCCTACCTTGTACCAGGGCGGAGGCTAGGGCTAGGGCCAGGGTCACTCCCTACCTCCCCCACTCCGCTGGCCTCACCCCCTCCCCTCCGACCCGAGTCCCCACTGTCGTGGCGGCACTCCACTGTCTGCCCTATCTCTTTAGGGCACTGACTGGCTGCTAAAACAGCCAATCAGAGCACAAAATAGTGTTACAGACAGCCAGACATAGGCTTTTATAATATTAGAATTGTACAGTTTTTTTTAGATTTTTAAGAAAAAGAGAAAAAGTCTCCTATCAGTAAAAAATGCTTCAAGCTAGGCATGCCCTGTGAATGGCCTGATCTGATAGGCGTGTTCCTCCTGACAATGTGCAGCAGCCATGGCTATTACATTTGAAAAAGATGCTCAGTGGAGGAGGGTGAAGAGAAAAGGATGGCACTACTCCTTCCCCTTTCGTCTGGTGGCTCAGTGGTTACAATGCTCCATCAGCAAGTGGAAAATGGAGACTCTATAGGCACATGCAGGCATTCCCAGGACCCAATCTATGAACATGAGGCTGACTAAGTTCCACTTGTGCGTATATTCAATAGTGTTGGGAACATGATCAAAGTAAGTCGTGGTAAAGAGAAGAGCAGGTAGGATGAGAGTGGTTAGTGGATCCATAGTGGGGTTTGGCAGGTCTTGGTAGGGGAGGAGGGGGTTAGTGGGGTGAGGGGACAGCTGGTGGATCCATGGGAAAGGTTGCCCATTGTGGGGGTGGGGGTCAGAGGCATAAAAATAACCCAGTCAGGACAGGGGAGGATAGGAAAAACACAGTCCTGGACCTGGGGTTATTGGCTGGGGTTTCCCAGCCCCAGGCCTGTGCTCCAAACACGTATACTTTTGGTTAGATTGGGCAGGGGTACCACCACCTCAAGTAAACTAAGTTAGATCAGACAGCCATGTTATGCCCAGTCTAAAATCCCCAACCATATGTACAGTTTAGCATTTAGATTGACCTGACCCTACTTAGATTGATCTAAGTGTAATGTTTGCACAGACTGTCTCATCCAGACAGGGCTTAAGCTTACAGCTTTTATCTTTCAGGAAGGTGTCCTAATCACCTGGCTATGGGCGATTTTGGAACAGGGTCATGTTATTCCTCATGACAAAGCTAGTCCACTTTGACAATAAGAAGAAACATTCATTGGGCTAGAGAGAGGGAAAAAAATGCCTCATTATTACAGGTCACTCATCTTCAACATACTTGTTTCCTATCTCTGTTCCAAAGATTGTTTATACCAGAGGTGTCACACTCATCTCCTGCTCCAGGCTAGATTTGGACTGCAGGGCTCTTTGTGGGCTAGATCCATCTCCATCCCAGTGAATGAAGAGGCAGCAGCAGCAACTTCAGGTCCTTCCCAGTACACTAGGTGGTAGTAGCAACTCTGGCTGCCACTTGGTGCACAGCACTGATGGGAGCTGTGCCACATACTGCATTACCCCATGGCAGAGCCAGAGCTACCGCTGCCGCCACATGCCGTGTGCTGCAAATGGTAAGGTACAGGGTACATATTGGTGACAGCTCCAGCTCTCACATGGGGCATGCAGGACATAGCAGCAGCAGGGTTGTTGGCCAAGGAGGTAGGGTCACTTCACTGATGACAAGCAAAATAGCTGGAGGGTGACCAGAATTGTATTATCTCTTGCTTGTCCTCATGCCACCATTGCCAGAGCCCACCTGTAGTCTGGCAGGCTGGATAGGCTGGCTCTGTGGGCCAGATCCAGCCTGTAGGCTATGTTTTTCACACCCCTGATTTATACACTTTATCTAATGACTTTTTAATGTAAAATACATGGCAGTCCTGTTGTGATTAAGGACTATAACCCAAGATGGAGAATACCGTCATCCTATTAATTGTTATGATACCTAAAAGCCTTTGTGAATCCAGTCCTGAGTCACCAGACTTGCAAAATGATTGAAATATCTAGACATGGCAGTGAGTGAGATTTTCAAAACCAACTCAAATAGTTAGGCTTCTAAGTGACTCAGTGCCTAGCCTTAGCTTTTTTGAAAATGCTGCTAAGAGATGTACCTGTTCCCTTGTGGCAGTGGGGTATGGAGTGCCTTAGTGGCTGCATTGTGAGGAGCAGTGCCCAGGCCAGCATTGCAGGGGCTGCTATTTTTACACCCTTCCAATTCCATGTCCAGGGATAGTGCCCTTGCCACCCTATCTTAGCTATAGTACTATGTCTAAATACCTTTGTAAAGCGATGACCAAGGTACTCTTCATTAATTTTATTCCATATCGATACTGATAAAGCAGAATGTGAGTTCCTTTAAAGTAATACTAGTCGCTGTTCTTTAAGTTATCTATCTCCAAAATGAATTTTTGAACCAATTTTTATTTGTCCCATCATTTAATTTTGCCACAGAGAACACATGCCAAAACTGGGAAAGAAGAAAGATTAGGATAAGGCTTAGCAGGTAAGAAAGGGCAGGATTAGCATCTCATTTAAACAAAACTTTAGAACATTTCCTCAGAGACTAGTGTCTTTCACAGTTTAAGATCATTAAAGCTCAGTGCTCTCCTTAGACTTTTTGGATTTATTCCATGCTGTGGGCATTACATCCAAAATCAGAACATTTTTCTAAGAGAGCCGTGTCCTGAGGCTCCTCTTTTAACATTACATTCAGTGTCATTACCTGCTGCTGTAATGGGCTCTTAAGTAAACCTTTAGGTGTCAGTTTTGCTTACCCAATTTTACATCCCATCAACCTCTACTGCCATCCTGAATCTCCCTTTATGCCTTGTGGGCCCATTTCTGTATCTCCCCCTAGTGCTAGAGAACCCAATTTTCCTTTTACCGTAGCTATATCCTAAACTCTTATTGTGGAATTGAAGGGCTTGATTCTCCAGTCACTTACAGCAAAATCAATGGTGTTGTACCAGAGGAAAACTGAAATAAGTGAGAGAAGAAGGATTTATAAATCAGTGCATTTAAGAGCAAAACTTAAGGTATTTATGAAACAATTCAAGCATCAAGGGTGAAATAATATTCAACTATAATTTGTACCATTCATGCTTCAAACTGATCAAAGATACTATATTAGACTATCCTATTTCTTGGTGTTCCTGCAACAAACAATAATCAAAACAATATTATGGGTAAATTCTTAGTTACCCCGTGTAACTCTGTTTTCCCTCTGTATGGTAGACATTGTATCCTCTAAAGTTCATTTTAGTATAGAGCATTAGGAATAATCTTCATTTCTATTTCCATAAATTATACAAATCTACAAATACATAATAATAGTTACATTAATTCATAAATATATTTGTGAATAGGTGGTGTTAGTAATGCGTGTTTGCAGAAGTAATGTACACAGTGTTATTGAACTGTTCTACAGGGAACAGCAAACAAAGTGTTATCTTTATCCTTTTCAAAATGATTACACTCTTCTAAAACTAAGCAACCAGGCAAATATGATCCTCCAGAAAGCAAACAATATGCTAATTCAGAAAAAATTCAAATACTACCATTCTTCCAATAAAATAATCTTTGCCTACAGTAAACAGAATGTACCTGTTAGAGATCATAAAAGAAAGGACACTAGATGCATGTAATATTATAAGGCAAGTCAATGTATTATTTTCTTAAAAATGAAAGAAAACAGCATACTTTTATATATAGTTTACAAACTCTGAAAATTATATCATACTCTGGATTTAGGATATCCATAATAAACTATATGTGAATTGAATTTCATCAATAAATAAAACTCTAAGAAAGTGAACTGCTTGCCCCTTTATTTATTTATTTATTTATTTATTTATTTTAAAGAAAACCCTTCTCCTTTCACCATTTTATTTTAATAACTATTAAAATGAATAGCATCTGTCAAAGATGAAAACTTCTAGATTTTCACATTTGAGATAACTTAACATTCATGCCCATTAAAAGCAAAAACGATAATCTCTGGCTTGGGGGACTTGATGTCTCAGGTTGTTGATAATGCAATGTACAGCTGTTTTAGTCTTCTGATACCTGGTTTCAAACCACTATTCAAGGACTATTCAGTGACAAACTATACATGTAACAAATCTGAGTTTAGTGACGTGTTCATATCACAAAAAAATTTCCACCAAAAATGATGCAAGGTCAAGAAATTAATACAAAAACTGAATTTTCCATACTGTCCTCCTTTTTTAAATAAATTATTGAGTTTACTTCCCAGAAGCTATCTGCCCTGTACCCATGGGGACTCAAATTTGCCATGATCTCATTGAGATCATGGCAATTTTCATAAGCATAAGCTTTTCACAAGTATAAGTTAAAAATAAGAGAATAATTTCTGTTTACTAGCATAGTAAAGCACAGTTCTCTTTTCTAACTTTATAACCTTTTCTTCTCAAAAAGTGCTTTATTTGTGCCTGGACACTTATAGTTGAGGCATCATACTCAGAGGACAATAAATCTGTAATGTTGAGGAACTTCTATTCTTGCTGTGACTGTATACATTTTGGAAGCTTTTTTAAAAGAAGATGAGTGCACAAATTTGAGTATATTTTCATGGATTCATATGTTTAAGACTTCCATATATGTTTGAGTTCTCTTACATAAAACCTGTTTCTATAAGGATGGGCCATGTTGCACAAGACATTTAGGATGTGCTAAATGTATTTAAAATTCAAGCATTCACACATTCAAGCAGGGTTATATGTGCTAAGTCCATTTATGCATCTATAATACCAATATATGTCTTTGTCAGCAAGGAGCATCTCCAGACTCTATCAACACATGTCGAGTTAACATCAGGTTGTTCCACACAGAGAGAACATGATCGATTATGGTTCCAGGGTCGGGATCCACAATAATCTGAATTGTGGGTCCCAGCCCTAGGACTACACAGGAGTCTGGAACTTGCTGCAGCAAATCCCAGGGCTCAGATTGAAAATCAGCTGACTCTTAGTCCCAGCCTGGGGACTGCACTAGAGTCTCCAACTGGTTCTCCACACTAAGACTGACTATCAGCTGGTGTTTAGCCCCAGCCCTAGGACCACACTGAATATTTTACTGGCTACAACCCTGGGGCACTGGTGGGATCCAGCAGCAGTGGCAGCACCCTTTCCTGGGTTCAAAGCTCTATGTCTTTCTCCACTCACAGCAGAGATCTACCTTTGGAAACTGTAGTAAGCATTACTGTGGAACCATTCAGAAAATGGTCTGATTTTTAGCAATGCTTACTAGGATAAAACTAAGTTTCCTGCATGACTAGGCCTGCAGATTACTGCAGAAAGGCTGAAAGAACTAGGGCCACTAAACCCGGAGAAGGGAAAACTGTCAAGGGATATGACAACAATCTTCAAATATCTGAAGGGCAATTAGAGAGAGGATGAAGATGGCCTTTTCTCTGTGGCTGTAGGGGTCAGAACTAGGAACAATGGCCTCAAGCTTCAGCATGGAAAATGTAGTTTGGAAATTAGGAGGAACTTTCTGGCTATGAGGGAAGGTAAGCCTTCCAACAGGCCACCTAGAGAAATAGTGGAATTTCCATCCTTGGAAGTTATTGAGAGCAGGTTAGACAGGCACTTATCTGGAATAGTCTAGTCAGGAATGATCCTGCATTGAGCAGAGGGCTGAACTAGATGACTGTGAGGTCACTTCCAGCCCTGCTTTCTTATAATCCTATGTTGAAGAGTCTTTTTGAAAAGCATATTGTCATACCTATTGCAATACAGAAAAATACATTTCTCTCTAAAGAAAAGCCTTCTTACCTACCGACCTCTTAACTATTCTACGACAAAATCTCATAGATGCTGAAGTGAAATGGTCCATTTTAAATATTTCAATACTTCCAAACTCCGTGCCTTAGATGACAGCACTTTATAGGTTGCATACTTTTAGTTCTCTTTTATACAGAGCATCATCAGGGCATTACTATTTTACTCTTCAGTAAAAAACAAATGAGATGTAACTGATAGTTCTGAAAAAGCAGGAAGAGTAGCCTCAGAGATTCAGTGTTTTTCTAACTGTGGTTTGTATGTGTTTCTAGGGATATAGAGGTAGAACTCCACTGAATCCATTTTAAGCACTGCTAGTTCTGTTGCATTATAGAACATTATGTTATCTTTAATGAGGAAAAAATAGGTCATACCATAGTTTCAACAATTTTTCAGTCCACTGACATTTAACCTCTGTGAGCTCTTGACAATGGGAGGCCTTCCTGTGTGAGGAATGTGTGATCAGGCACCTAATGAAGAAGGAGGTTTGAATTATTCATTTTGAACATTGAATAACATTCAAAAATCTGAGGGAAAAAGCCTTATAGCCATTGAGACAGCCACTGTTGATTTACCCAAAGCACCTGTAAGTTTCATAGTTAAGTGTCTGATTTGACCCATTATTTTAGAGTACATTATGCCTTTTAATTACCTAAGGGTAAAACACTAAGGGTTGTTCAAAGTCATGGGCGAGTGGTGCCTCCCAAGTCTGGGGGGGCACCAGATTGCCAACTGGTTGGGAAGGGGCAGCGGCTGATCGCTGAGCCAGCAGCAAGACCGGAAGTATACTTCTGGTTTCACAGCTGGCACTTCCAGGGGGTGCATGGCCGATCGCAGGAGGCGCACGTGCACCTCCGTGCACCCCTTGCGCATCGCCAATGTTCAGTGTTCATCACCCCTTACACAAGAGCTGTGCTTTACCATAATGCAGTAAACCATATACTCAGCTCTATTATAGCTGGTGTGTCAGTGGGAGGCCATGAAGTGTGTTACGGAAGGGAGACAGTGACTGTTGTAGTCTAGAGCAATCAGGGCTTGTAGTAGAGGTGATATCTTTTATTAGAGCAACAAGAGGTTTCCAAAAAAACCAACCCTTTAATTTCAAGTTTTCGGGCACAGATACCTTTCGTTAGGCATTGTTGTAATCTAGAATATCCTGGAGAGCAGGAAAGATGCTGATCTGGCAGCCAGGGAATGCTGAGGGACAGGGATACTTTGGCCTTGCAACTTTTTCTCTGCATATGGCCCCATACAGCAGGACGAATGCGCGCTAGCTAGTTAAGTTGTCTTTACAGTTTCACTGTGTTTTTAAAGAATCCTCTTCTTCTCTGCAACACTGCCCAGTTCATTTTAATTAATGAGTCTGCTTCCACTGGAATGGTTAAAAACTCGTTTTCATCTAGTCAGTGGGAGGGATTTGTCCCCTGGCGTTTTTTTCCAACAGGCAGGGAAATTTAACATTTTGGTTTGTGTGAGGAAGGGGGATTATAACTCTGAGTTTCTTTTAGCTATAAATACACAGTAATAGGCTGGAGGAGGAGGGTGGGAACTGTAGCAAAGCCTATCTTTCTTTGTTAAATCCTGTTTGAAGACAAAGAAATAACTCATATGAGTAAAGGTAGCAATATTCACCTTTAATGCTTTTTCTTCTAGTCCATAAGAGCCTTCTTCTAATGACTATTCTGTACCTTGTGCTGGGTTCTTACATCTCATATTCTCTAGAGCGAGACATCAATGTCATTCCATTAATGCTGGCTGCATGTTGCTCTTTCAGTGTTTCAAAACAACACACTTTACATATGACACTTAAAAAGGACTTTGCTGCCTTTTTATTTTCTTTTTTTTTTTCCTCTGCAAGTGTCTTGCATAGCTGACAGGTCATTCAGCACAAATAAAGATAATAAATAAATAAATACACAGCTAGAGTACTTAAAATATTTTCTCTTTAAAATGCTCTTCATTGCAGATTAATATATACACATTTATAAAACTTCTGCATTTTATTTCTAGCCTTACAAAAAGTATCTCCAGCATAAATTTTATATCTCGCAGTTTAATAGAATGTAATTTTGAAAGGATAGAATAAATTACGCAGTAACAAATCTTTGGAACTTCAACTTTCTATCTGTTATTCCAGAGCAATTATTTCCCCATGAGCTAATGTATTATATTTCAGAGTAAAGTCTGTCCAATCTCTGCTTCTCGGGGGGATCTTAGCTGTGGTGCAGGCTTAAAAAATATTTAAAGTAATATATTAATACAAACTAGAAATCTGAGTCTACTTTTTGTGATACCACCTACACAATAGAAACTGAGCTGAGGTTTAAATGTTTGGTTTTGAGTTTACAAAAGGGAATTGACACAGTTAGGAGATGAACATTTTTTGTAGAAAACTGTAAGTCTGACCAGAATTTCTAATGATATTTTTTCACTTTAATAGATAAAGATTTTGCCAATATATATCATAATATATTGAAGTTCTTTATAGGAGGTGAATATTTCCAGTTACAAATTACTTATATTCCACAGTTTAAATTGATGGTGTGGATTGCTTAAATGTAGAAAACTACTTTTGACTGCCTGTTGGTTATACTGATCATGAAGAAGAAGAAAAGATTCCATAATTCTTTATGGAACTGAATATTTGCAGTTTAAAGATTCAATTTACCTCTACCTCTAAACTAAGATTCAGTTTACCTCACAATTTAAACTTGTATCATTTTAGATTTTAGGGGCATGATCCAGTCCCTTGTGAAGTCAACAGGAAGATTTCTATTGATTTTTAACTTTATCTAGTTTATAAAATTTCATGAGCTTGCTCTACTTTGTTCCCACAATCTAGTTGGCTGACTGAGCATGATTCTTTAACTGTGAAAATATATTATATACATGTTTTTTGAGTTTACTCTCATTTTGCATTGCGGCTTTCTTTGATGTCCCTTGTGGCAGTGGCTAAAGCTGAAGGACTAAAGCAATTAGTAAATGGGACAGAAGGCACCTTTCTGTTATATCGTTTTGAAGACTAAGCAATATAGATCTAAAGTATCCACTTTGAATTGCTAATGGAGAAGAGTAGGTAATTGCTATGGTTTACTTCAGTTTATATCCACGGCCAATTTTCTTAGAATATAACTTCCAAGAAATAGTCACAGGTAGGTTTATATTACTTTTAGTACCAAGAATAAATGAAGTATCATGCTTAAATTATCTGAAGTATGCTCTTGGGAGGTGGAATGTGTTTGGAGTCTGTTAGATTTACAATTATATTCTGCAAACTCTTCAGCAGAAGATTAACAAAATATTAGCCTTTTAATAATCCACCACATTCTTGATTTCATGGAATACTCTCAAAATTATTTCTGTCTTTAGTATTTAAGAAAGAATATTTTAAATCAGAATTTACCATTTCACAGAGTCCAGGATGATGCTTATTCTCAGCAGATTTAGTTGATCTGCAATAGGTTTTAATTATCAGTGGGTGCATCTACATATGACACTTTATTGCAGATCAGACTAATCTAATGTGCAGTAAAGTATCACCATCTACACATGCACAGCCATTACTGCACAGCAGATTAGTCTAATGTGCAATTTTCTAGTACCTGTAGTTACAGGTATTAGAAACTGGCATGTTAAACTAATGTGCTGAAGTACATGTGTAGATGCTGACCACAAGCAAATTGCTCCTGGTCAGCATAGGCAGCAGGGAGCCATGGGGGTGGGGAGAGCTGTCTTGGGTGGCAGGAAGCTGCTTCCCAGCCACATAGAGATCAGGAAAGATCCTGATCTCTATGTGGCTGGGAGGCAGATGCCTGCCAGTTGGGATAGCTTTCCCAGCCATGTGGTGATCAGGATTGCAGCTGTCCAGGAGCTAGGACAGCTCTCCCCTATCCCACAGAGATCAGGACCAGCCCCTGTGCTCCCTGCCAGCCCAAAGCTAACATCCAAAGAAGCCCAGAGCTCCTCCTAGCTTCTGTAAGGGGGCAGAACAGGACAGGAGCAACCCTGCACTGAACTACTTCCATCAGGAGCAAATTTGCTCCTGATGGGTGCACATTTAAACACGTGTGAGGCTGCAGCTTAATATGCCTGAATTTTCTGCACATGTAGATGCACCCAGTATATGCAAAAGCCCTAGATCAGAATTAAATTTTGAAGTTTGGGTTCAGGTCTAGATTTTTAACCTGATCATTTGAAATAGGATCAAAGATTACTTGGTCCTGTTTATAGCATTAAAATAGGAGGCTGTTTAAAAAAAAAAAAAAGCAAAGAAAAAAAGAAACAAAACTGGTTGGCAATATACTAGAAAAACAAAACTGAACTAAGAAGGAAAATCTGAGCTTCTTTGACTGACATATACTTCATAGTTCTTTGTGTCAACAGAAGAGAAATTATTAGAAAACACTCAGTACTACTTCAGTCTAATTGTATTTTCCAAGAAAAGGATTTGTTTTTTCTGCTAAAGAGTGCCACAGCATTTCTAACTTCTACCTATGATTAGATAAGAGAAGCCATGCATTATGAAGAGCTGCAATCATGTTAGAGAGTAACCCTAAGCACTTACGGGAAAAAGAAATACTTGAAAAATCCTATTAGTTTAATAGAACCAATGAACTCAAGGAAACAATAAAAGCAATAACCAAAATAAATTATTAATTTATTTGGTCTCTTATTAAAGTCTCATGAACCCCCATGATAAATCTTCCCAATCAGTACCATCTTTTCTATTATGATTTTCTGTTTTATAAATCTACTGTTATCCTTCATTAATCCTAATACTTACTTTTTGGTACACTGGTTTTTTCTGTCAAGAATTCCAATGTTCTTTCAGAATGCAAAGAACATTCTTAAATAAGAATCAATTAAAACAATTCCAGTTTACTGTATTTATGTATGGATACTGCTGGATTCCAAAATATCATAAGCCTCTTCTAATACTTATGAGATCTTATTTTAATAAATTAAGAAGTTTTGGTTTTGTTCCATTGTTATAGATCTCCCTGATCATGCCCTCAGTGTATATAGGTATAAAATTCAGAGATGCAAATGTAATATAATGCAAATATATTTTAAAATATATGATGGAAATATAATTTTAAATGAATACAAAAGCACAAAAATGCAGGTCCACGCCAACCTATGTTCCTTATCTACAAAGTCAACAAATGGAAATGTAAGTTGTTACATGTAAGAAAGAAAAAAAATGCACCCGCACTGAATGAGAGAGGGTTGGTACTGATCTGGGGGGTTTGGTGGGTCAGAGTCTCAATCTGGACAAACAACATGATTCAGTTGTCAAAAAAGCAAATGTAATTTTGCACTGCATTAATAGGAACATCATCGGAGGTGACAGTACCCTACTTACTTCTGGTTAGGCATCAGCTAAAACACAGTATTCAGTTGTAGCTTCCGCAATTAAATGTGGTGAAACTGGAGAAAATCCAGGAATGAGCAACAGAAGATAATGGGGTTGGAATGCAAGCTGTACAAAGAAGGGTTGAAAAACCTAGGTATATTTAGTCTAGCAAAGAGAAGATTTAGGGGTGACATGATAACAGTTTTCAAATATTTGAAAGGATGCCATAAGAAGCACCTGATCTCCCTTGCCACGGAGGTCAGGACACGAAACAATATGTTGAAACTGCACCAAAGCAGATTTAGATTAAATTTGACAGGGTGGGGGGAATTAAAAAAAAGTAACTTCCTGTCAGAATGGCAGGATAGTAGGAGCAGCTGCTCAGGAAAGTTGTCAAATATTCTTCAGTAAAAGGCTTCAAGAGAAGGCTGAAACTCTTCTTGAATAGCATGTCCTGCAGTCATCCAGGAGGTTAGATTAGATGATCTTAGAGGTCCCAGCCAACCTTATGATTCCAAGGTCCTATGGTTCTCAACTTTCCTTCCAACTGCCAGTCTCCCATGCTCAGCACTGCTAGTCCATGACTTCTGTCCAGCTCGCAGTGCTCCCAATGATTCCCTCTCCACCTTGGCAAAGTCCCGAGTCCCTTGCTCTTCCAGACTCACACCTCCTTGGTAGAATTAGGACTTGTCTGCCATTTTCCTGATCCTTAAAACAGTCCACAAGCAGCTGCCTCCCCCGCTGGCCCTGACAGCAGAGCAAGGTCTAGTAGTTAAAAGGGAACACTATAAACAAAACACCATGAGATTCCTTATATTTTCCCAGGACAGCCTCTACCCTCTTCACCAAAGATAACACTCAGTGATGATATCTGTCTTCTACCAACATTGACATTGCTTAGATTTGCACCTCATTCTTCATCTGGATGAGGTTCTTATTGATTGTGGACATGTAAAGACTCACAAGACACATGAAACCCAATTTAAGACATGCTAACTCTGCTGCTAGATAATGACATTTGAAAAATATAGTGCCTTTTATTTTAACAAGCTAAACATACAGTAAATTAAGCCTGACTTGCATGACATTTTCTCTGTGAACAGAGATTAACACAAATAAGGGAATTCAAAGTGTTTGCATTCTCTTACTACGGTATAAAATGTTTAATTAACTTTTGCCCAGGTCAATATGTTTTATAGAAGACACTGCACAGATTTACTCTGCTAGCTAACTAAAATAAATATTGTTATCCCCTCCTCCTCTAAAGAGTATTTTTACCTTTGTGAATTAAGCAGGTGACTTTTTTGCTGTATGTAGCCTTAGGACCGGTTGTCTCTGTGTTTTCACTAGTGAATTGTTAATATGCCTTTTCTTTCTTATTAAACTTAATTAAATTCTGATGGATATGAATCTCAACACTACTTGGTTTTTCTTAATGGAAAAAGCAAAAGGACTTTTCTTCCCCATGCATCATTCCATATAGAAAGGAATATATCTGCTTGGGATTGGTGTTCTGTTTGGACAAACAGACCAACATCTATGGCCTTGGCTGCACTGACTCCTAATGCTGCTGAAGGAAGTGACATCCTATCTGATTGTTCACTGGGTCCTGCATACACAAGCAGAAAGCTTAATATACCCTTTCCTCCTTCTCAGAGCATATTCCATCAGTGGAGCAACAGCACGTCAACACGTACTTGGGATTAAGTATGCCAATATGTGGGCATGTTGTGGGCTTCATAAAGTCCATACCGTGTTTATATTGTTACAGCTTGGTCCAGTGCAGGTATTTATTTAATACTGGAATCAAGATTAAGGTAGAGCACCCTCTAAAGTTGCTTGGGGATCTTAATGTCTGTTATAGTGATGGAATTTTTTGCACACCCCAAACCTTGAAATGAAGGAAGACTTGCTTGGGATGCAGCAATGTTTCTGAGTGAAGGAACTGGATTTAGATTTGGGACACTGTGCCAGTAACTTGAACAGGGCCAGAACTGTACTTATCATGTCTTTTATTCTATCGTGTGGTGGACTGGACAAAAGAAGCTACCATACACAGACAAACTGGCTTTGGACTTACTATATCGGAAGCAATTAATTTATCACCCCTCTATCCCTAAGTCCAGGGTTCATCAAACAATATTTAGCTGTCAGGGAAGGAAGGTAAGTGTGATTTGCAGGATCCATTTAGTTTTTCCAGTGGATTTGTTTTTTCATATTTTATGTTCTGCCCTTTAAAATGAGGGCAGGGGGATGAATATAAAAAGATCCCCTTTCCACTGCAAACCACATAGCTATTTTGTATTCAGAGGCAGCTGTTTTTATTGGACAGACAAACATACAAGCATATGCATACCCATATGGTCATCTCATGTCAAAAAGGCTATTGTAGAATTAGAGGAGTATGAGAGAAAAGCAAAAAGAATGATTAAGGAGATGGAAAAAAAAACCCTTCATACAAAGTGAGACTAAAAGAAAGACTGTTCCTTAGATGAAGAATAAGAAAGGATGTGATAAAGATATATAAAATAATGAAGATCTGGAGCGAATGGATCCATGTTCCTTGTCCCACAATATGAGAACACTAGATGAATTAAAAATAGCAGGTTCAAAACTGATAAAGAGATTTATTTGAAACACAATTCATAATTAAACAGTAAAACTCATTGCCATGGTAAGGCATTAATGCAAAAAATTAGGAAGAAAAATGACTTGAACATTTAAAAGAATAACAATATGTAGGGTTATCCTAATTAGTTATTAAAATCAAGCCTCATGTTTTCGTTTATGCCAATCTATCAGATATCAAAATTAGATCTATTGCAGAGGACAAATTATCAGCTTCATCAGGATTCGTATACCTTTAAAGCATTCAGAACTAGAAACCTTCGGAGAAATAATAGTGGAAAAGTATTACTGGAGGTATTAAAGGATCTTGGTGTGATGAATGATGCCAATTTCTATTTCTCATGTCTTCCTGTCCACTGTATGAAATGGTTAAAATGTAACTGACTCAATGATGCCATAATAACACTCTCAAAAATACCTCTCCACTGCCTAAAAAAGGAAACATTGACCTACTAAACATCACCTTTGAAAATGCCATACTTTATACAAAACAGAGTTATTAACAGCATCTTATATTTATGAAGAGGCTAATCTTTGAAAACCTATCAAAAGATACTGTGAAATGTTGAGAAGCCACAATCAACATTATATCTCTAGCATGATATTTCATAAAAGCATGGACAATTTTACAGAAAAATGTTTAATATATTATATTGTTAAAGTGATAAAATCACAAAATGAAAATAAACAATGTTAAAAAAGACCTACTTTATCCTTGCTGCTCCTATTGTTCAAATAAAAATATGAATTTCCCCTTTGGCTGGTCTCAGCTAGAGACTATAATGCTTGCTAAGAAGAGCAGAGGACAGCTTGGGAAATGCCCAGCTGTTTTTACCAACATAAGAATTTTATTGACTTATTCTAGGTAGACTATTTGATCATAAATTGGATATCTCAAACCAAACAAATGAATCTCCATTCAGAGTAAAGAGCTTTCCAGGTGAGCCGCATACAAAGTGTAATGCAAGCATATCCTTTGATTTTTGTATTTTGTACAATGTGAGAGAGACGCACAGAAAGAGGGAAAGCAAGCATGCTTTCGACATTTAGTTTCTTTTAACATTTGAAAATCTTACTTCTGAAAATCTGCTATCTTACAACTTGTACAATTTCCAGACATTCAACTATTTCACAGTACATTTGTTGTACTTTACCCCAGGGGAATATTGTAATATTTTTTGCTTCTTGATACGTACATTTCAGGATGGGCATTATATTTCACATTCAAAATTCAGTGTTCTGATCAAAAGAGAACACTTGAGAAAGGACAACAGATCACTGTATGAGCATAGATGCACTTACTGGCTCATTACAATTTAATCCTTCATCATGGACATCAGCAGAAATTCTGCCACTGACTTCAGTAAATGTAGGATCATGATATTAATTTACAAAGAAAGGACATGAAGTCATAAAACTCTGGAAATAAAAATCTTAGTCTGTGGTCAGTCTAAGGCCTAATTTACATGTTAAAAATATTGTGTAATTAACTGGTTAACTGTGCAATCACCTTGAGACCACCTACATGTACAAAGTACTTATCACACAATAAAAAGCTCCAACTAGTTATAAAGTTAGACAGTGAAAATGTGTGCTAACTTTATAACTAGTTATTATTGAGCTCTGATTTGCATGTGTATTGGGGTCTCCCCTATGTCTGGGAGCTCAGCAGCTGACAGGCCTTCCACCCACAAAGGATGCAACCCCGAAGCCCTGGGGATCATAGCTGCCATGATCCCCAAGACTCAAGGGTGTGTAAAATCTCCAGGCTCACATGGGACTCCTGGTCCCAGCTGTGCCTCATCAACAGCAAGAACTCAGAGCCCTGTCAACTGCAAGGTCTCGGGGTCTGATCTGTGCATGGTTTTCACACCTGGAAGCCCGCTCAGCAAAGAGGGTTTCCAGCCATGAATGCCTGCTTTATCCTGATGCAAGGGGAGGCCAGGATCAGGCTTTTTCTACACCAGCAGTAAGATGTGGATGTAATGTGTGATCCCACAATGCATGTGTGGCAGGATAGGAGGTGCAATTGTGTGGATGATGCATTAGATCCAGTCGTGCCTTGGCCTGCATGTGTAGACAGGGTCTAAGCTATTTGATGACCACACAGAATAAAATGCAAAGTACAGTGGAGTAGAATAAAAAAAGATTCAAAAGAAGACAGCTCCAAGATGTTGCTAAAACTGCTCATATGTTGGTACACGCATGGAGAAAATAGTCATATGGGTTCTCCAGTGTGACAGGGTGCCTCTTGGGGCTAGATCTTGAGTTAGCTCACCCACTTGCTTAGGGCAGTCTGCCTTGGCTCCAGGATGTTCTGGGAGCAGTAGCTCAGCTGGGTGATGTTACTCTCTCGGCAGCTGGCAATAAACTACTGCCCCAGCCTGTGTGAGCTGGGTCCTAAAATGGCCACCCTAATCAAGCACCTGCCAGCTTCCTGCCTCCAGCCCTTAAAGTGGCAGGCACCAAAAGGTACACTGCCACATTCAGCTACATAAAAAAAAAAAAAAATCAGAAAATCCATACTACATCAGCAAGAAAAGTGCATTTTGCCTTTGACTACCATATCATAAATCCAATGTATATGTAAAGTTCCAAACTGAAGGAAATATGTAAGACCAGATGGATGAAACCCATGTAACTTCCTTTCTTTTCTGGAATTGGGGCACTGGTTGTTTGTTGTGTCCTGGCTCATCTCCCTTTGTTAGGTCACATTGTTAATGCAACATCTATTTGCAATACTCTTAAAAAAAATATGGGTGCCATGTAATTGTCTTTGCTTACATAAGACCATTATCTGCTTTCATGGACATTTTGGATAGTTTCATGTTATTGAGATTTACAGCATGAAACAGAAAGGGCCTTATGCATGTCCCCATCCACTCCCACCCCCAGCAGGCATTTTTAAATTGTTTTGGGCAGTACCTTTTCACTGTGTGGCACATTTCCTGAAGAAGTAATGGCTTTTCCAAAAGGCACATCTGTAATTTTAGGGGTTTTTTTTCCCATCAAGCATCAAAATAATAGGACTTAGGAAAGCTAGATATTGCCTAAGATACCATTTCTGCTAAGTCCTGTACAGACACTAAACTAGAAGACAGTCCCTGCCCCAAACAGCTCATAAGATACGTAAAAAGCAAAAGACAGATGGATACAGGGAGGTAGGAGATCACAAAGAAACAATAAGGTTGGCATTATAGGTAGTATTCTTAACATTTCTGTAGCCTGTTGGCAAATTTACTTTTGTATCAGAAAAGGAGAGTTTGAAGAAGTAAAATGAGAATGTTGTGAATATTTATAGGAAATTTCCTCTTAGCATGAATGGCAACATGAGACTAAGTATGAAGGCGGTTCTTAAAAAATGTATTCAGTCGGCAATATAGGCTCATAAGCCAAATGGAGGTGGGAAGAACCTCTGGGTAGTAAAAGGCAACTGGTAGGTTAGGGTGGCAACTGTTCTGAAGTACCATGAAAGTTAAAGCCAGCAACTTACATTTACAACAATAAAAAAGGTGGGGGTGCAAGGAGAAGGATGGCATGGCCAAAACAAAACTCTAGAAAAATTCTCTCAGCATAGATTGGACATGACAGGAACAATATTATATTTGTCAATGCCACAGGAAAAGGTGTTAGAATAATAAGGATGAAAATTCATAGGAGTAAATAAGGCCTGGAAGGGACCTCAGGATAACAGCTAGTCCAATCCCCAGCTTAAAATAGGATTCCCCCTGTTTAAACCATCTCATCCAAGTGTGAGTCTAACTGGCTCCTAAAATTCAAGGGATAGAGATTCTACAACCTCTCCAGGTAATGCAGCCCAGCGCATTACTTGTTGTAAGCAAAAATTTATTGTAGCTCCAGCTTTATTGTAAGAAAGATCTTCCTAATAGCCAACTTAAATTTTCCTTTTTGCAATTTAAGACTGTTATTTCTTGCTCTGGCCCTGCAGTCATGGACCATAGTCCGTCAGCATCCTCTTTCTAATTTTCTTGATGTATTGGAAAAAAACATCGAGAAACATCATCCTCTCCATCTTCTCTTCTAAAAAGCAACATATTCCAAGTTCTCCCAGCCTTTTCTTGTAAATCATGTTTCCTAAAGTATTATATTTTTGTTGCTTGTCACTGGACTCTTCCAATGTGAATATGGCTTTCATGAAGTGTAAACCCAAACTTGGGCACAGCACTCTAAGTGATGCCTCATCAATTCTAGAGTATAATCACATCCCTTAATTTACAGGCAAAACTCCTGTTAATACAACCAGTAGGCTGTTGGGGGCCTCACAGGCCAAAGCACCTGAAGAGAGGGGGCACCCACCTGCTGCTGGGGTAGTACAGGCCTTACCACAAGAGCATACTGTTAGACTCTTACTCAGTTTGTGATCTGCTATAATTTCAGGTCCCTTTCTGCAGCACTGCAGCCTAACCAAACATTCCTCAATTGTACTCGAGTATATGACTGCTCCATCCTAAGTGCAGGACTTTGCACTTGTCCTTGTTGAATTTCATCTGATTAATTTTGGACCGTTTTTTCAGTTCATCAAAGTCATTCTGAATCCTAATCCTATTCTGTAAAGTGTTTGCAACTCTACTCATCCTGGAGTCATCTGCATGTTTCTTAACTGTGCATTAAATCCAATCCAACAAAATCATGAGTGAAAATAATAAACACTGTCAGGATCAGAAAACACTGATGGGAAACCCTATTCAATGCCTCCTCCCCAGTAGGCACTGAGCCACTGGTGGCGAGTCTTTAAGCATGATGATCCAACCAATTATGAATCCATCTCAGTACTTTCATCTAGATTGCATTTGTTTAGATCCATGAGAATGCCATGGAACACAGTGTTAAAAGCCTTGCTAAAGTCAAGATACATCAAAGAGAATAGGAGAGAGTTTTTTTGTCTGTGCAGTTGGAGAGAAGAAGTTCTATTTTAGACAAGTTATATATAAGGAATTGGCAAGATTTAAGTTTGAGGACCTAGAAAGATATCCAAATTGAAGATGATGTGTAGGTTACAGACCAGAATGTCAGGCTAAGTATTGCTGTGCACAAGGATGAAGAAAATAAGTATTATAGGGCTGAATGGAAAGATTAGAAGCTCTGGTTTACCACATTGAACCTGAGCCAATGGTTACAATTCATGAGATACCTGTGAAACAATCTGAGATTTTAATTTGGACAAAGGAAACTGGTCTGAAGGTAGAAGCAGTGCTGTGAGTAGTCAATACAGTAACAGAATGTATGTTTACTGGTGATATTTCCCAGAGCTAATGAGGAGACATGGGTACCAATGAGGAAGTCCTGTGGAAGAAATTAGCTAAGTTGTCTCTTCAAAGAGAATGAAAATGAGTTCAAATAACAAAATTCAAGCTACTATCTATAATATGAGATTAAGATGGAGGATTATAGTTGTTTAGTTATTAAAATGTCAGACATGAAAGAGGAAAAAATAAATATAAGAGTAGAAGAAGTCTACTTCTGCTGGCATTGCAATTTTTCTGAGACAAAATACATGTAGGATTTGTAAAATGTCTGTAAGAAGGTCATAAGTTATCTCTTTCCTAAATTAGGAAACCAACGTATTTTGCTCTGAGTTTCTGAACAATGAACAAGAATGATAGAATGAAATGAAAGAATGCCAACAAAAAAGAACAGTATCAAGAAACTCTGTGAATAAACCAGTTGAAAAACTATCTATGAATCCAGGTTGGATCTGGTCATTTTTACAGTGGTCATTTTTACAGTACAGTCTTAGGACTGTGTGCATTAACTAACTTTTTTGGGGAAAGCATGATATCAAAAACTTCTGTCTTTGATTATTATTTCTTTTTTTATATCATATATTTATTTTTGTACTCATCTACCACTATGGATGCTGCAGTGCAAGTCATTTCTAAGAACCTTAAGCAAAAGTTTAAAACTTGATAACAATGAATGGCACAGAAGTTTGATTTTTCTTTAAAGATTATAAAGAAAGACTACCTTAGGAAAAGTCATCAAGTCTCCAAAAAGATTCAGACTTAACTGAGAAACAGAACACTCTCAATTCACAGTTTTCCATGGCTGTTTGCTTTCCATTAAGAGGAGGAAATGTACTTTCATTTTTCTAGTGGTCTATAGTATTATCGCAACTAGGAAAGTTATTGCATATGTAAGCCCTGCACTGCATATGCCAAACATAGCTATGAAACTGAAAAGTAATTTTATGCCCAATATTAGCTTGCAGAGGAAGTTATCACTTTAATAACTATAAACATTCATTTCCTTGCTCCATTACACAACATTAGAGATGGGCAGATAATTTACAGCAAGCTTGTTATAACTACTCAATATTCAAAATTCAAGCTTCTTTATTACTAGACAAGTAAGTCACATGAAAGGTTTCTGGTTTCCTGAGTGTTCACATGCAGTTTAGAAAAAATGTTTTTACTGTAAATACTTGGAATTGAAAACTTGATTTTTCACAAATTTTCAACATTCACTTAAAAATTATGATCTCCAGCAAACTCATTTGTGAAGACAGTCTCCAAGAATAAATATGAAAGGAACTGTTAATAGAAAGAGGGGGAAAATAGCATTCATTCAGCCCTCCAAAGCATACATATATAATTGGACATGACTGAATCCCAAAATTTAGGTTTCAAGTATACAGTGTTCTTCGTACAATTAAAAACTGCTTTTTTAAACTAAATGATATACAAGAAAGTCTAATTGATTTCAGTGGGTTTAGTATTAGTATATGATGGTGAAATTGATACTACAGTATTCAATAGGAATTTTGCCATTGACTACAATGAGGCCAGGATTTCAAGCATTGAAGTTAACTCTACAAAGTAATGAGCACCCTCAACATTTACTGAAATCGATACAACCTAAACCAAGATGGCATTCTTAAGTTGGCAAATCCAAAAAAAAGGCTGTGACATAGGTCAATCTTACTTTGAGGGGTCTGGGTACTGGTAATGGTGGAAAGATCTCGCCCTTTTTAAGGAAGCCAAGAACTTCATGTTGGTAATTCCACTGCAACTAGATTATTTTCTGACATTTGTTGAAATTGCAATAAGTATTATGACAATTTTGAATTAGCCATCAGTTGTGTTCATTGTGGAGAAGGAAACAATCCTTCTAGAAAATGCCTTCCAAATATGTTTGGATCATTATTGTTATAATACTTGTTTTATATCAGCAAAATTTGCTAATGAGGCAAGTTGACAGACACATGAAAGGCCATGTAGCAAAATTCTGGCATTAAGAGGTGTTTTTAACATGTAATGCTGCCTGGCTGTTAAGTTACTGACAAGAAAAATACTTAGTCACTTCCCAGCTGTTCTGTGGCAGGCAAAAACATTAAATTTAAACCATTAAATAATTCTGAAGGCAAGAGAACAGGTGGCAAATGGTTTATAAGGCAGATGGTGCCTTTTTTAATATTTGCACTCACTGCTAATTTACAGAGTCCATAACTACCGACACATATTTTACCTTTTTTAACTTCAGTGATTAGGAAATTGTAGGAGAAAGTATGAAAATAAATACTATAATTCTAAAAAAAAAATAAAATAAAATGGAGGATAATTTATCACTTGGCTTGCTTCATCTTGATGCAATAAACATAAAGTTGGTAATAATACATTTCTAATTCCAAGCTCCAAAATCTGAATTGAATCCCAGAGTTGTATAAATTCCAGAAGCTCATTGCAATTCCAATGTTTACATCTTTAAAGTTAATTTAGTGCTTTTCAAAAAATGCTGGAGTCAACCCCAGAGAATGAAGTCTGTTCTTTAACCGCGGACCACATCCAGTGTAGGAAGTTGCAATGGTGTAAATTTGGTAATAGTTTAACATATTCTGAACATAGTGTAAAAAGTAGAATTTGATCTTGTAATGGTTCTTATAATCAGGAGTTTAACTCTGTTTTAGAAAAAATGGAACCATAGTATTTTGGATAGCTCATGTATGACAGTATCAGATAGCTAAGGCAAGACTGTATTCTCTGTTGCTTTGTGTAATGTATGGAGAATTTCATGTTCAAAAGGAATACAATTACCCCAAAGCAGCAAAACTGCAGGGAGGGGATTTTTCACTTATTTTTGCAAGAATTAAATGGGTCATACGTGAACTTTCAGGGTAAGAAATGACAAAGCTACGATGTTAAATGTAATCAAACCGTATAAAGATGTGGCTGGACAGTGAATTTTAGCAAGTAACACAGCTGAACTGCTTACTAGAATAAATAACAAGGCAAAAAGCAAAACGAAAACTTAAATGAAATTACTTATAATGGTGTCAATCAAAAAAAAAAAATACCAAAAAAAGGACAGCAAATAAACATAACCCTCCCTGATTGATGACTGTGCTGGAAAACAAGTAACTGTTGAATATACTGCCATAACAGTTATCCTGTGTAACTTATTTCATAAGTTATAGCTAAGAAAATGATGTTGAAGGCTGATAGATAATAATACTAAGCAGAAAAAAATAAGATAGTTATGAGAGATTCTTTTATTTTCTATGTTCATGCATATTATGTCAACATTGCCTTACAAAAACTTTCTTTATTCAAGCAGAACATAGAAAGATCGTTAATTAGCATGGGTTTTTTAAATAGATCCTACATGAAAGAAGGAAAATGCAACTGCCCCCAGGGTACACAGATTATGTTCTTTTAAAGATTTATTTTTCTTTGAGAAAAATAAGTCATCCTCAATAAATGTCAATGCACTGATGTTTTTAACTGAAAGACAGACAGAGTTATAAAGTATGTTCCACACAAGGGATTATCTGTATATTAGATTATTTTTTCCTTGATGTCTTTCCAGTCATTAACTTCAGTGGAGAAATAGAAATGTGATTTTGTTCCTGACAGCAGATGGCTACTTTTGACCAATTGACCATTTTTTTCCTTTAAGGGAAAGAACTTGAATTTAACTTCAGTATCTTGTCCACTGTGTTTCAATAGGCAAAGGCATGATTAGTCATCTTACAGGAGTAATGTATATTGGATACATGGCCAAAAAATGCAGTATCTGCCAAGGATATAACTGAAGTGATGTGAGGCAAATTCAACTCGGTCCATTCATTTACACGGCCAATTAAGCTGTCAAACAGCTGTTTCTTACATTAGCACTTATGGGAATCCCATAAATGTCTACCAGGTAGTTTTATTTGCATTTCTCTGAGCACCTAGTCACATAATACCATACATTGTTTGGAATTATACATTTTGATAAATGCATTACAATTTTCAGAGATGTAATAGAAAGGAACCTTGGGGCCCATCTAATTAAAAGCCCATTGAAGTCAATGGGAGTCCTTCTCTTAGCTTCAGGGATCTTTATATCAAGCTCAAGTTAAATAATGTCATCAAATAATATGACATCAAAATGAGTTATAATGAGATAAGCTAGTATTTAGCCTGCAGTAAATCTGAGATAGCTCACTCCACTTATACTCAGGGATAAACTACCTTAAATTTAATATAACATATGAACATGAAAATGGATAGTTTCCCCAGAGTACCTGATATCTTATCTTGCAATCATTTGTTCTGCATATATACCTTCAATCCCACATTATTAGTGGCACATCTTTTTTTTTTTTTTGTATTGTACACAAGTCTATTGAGGAAAGTAAATAGCATCATATGTATGAAGTGTACAATAACTGCAGAGTAGGCGTGTAAAACTAACCCTGGGCCCTGGGATAGATTCAGACCACAAAGTCTCCTCCCACATGAAATCCACAGGGCCAGCAGTAACTGCAGTAGGGACATGTTTGGGTGGCAGCATGAAGCTGTATTTGGGCAGCAGGACAAGTCTGGGAGCAGGTGGTAGCACTGAGCCATATTTGGGGACAGCACTGGTCTTGCAGGTTGCCACAAAAGCCTATATCCACTGGCATCCAGGACCCCAAATTCTGCAGCAGACCATGCCTCCCAACTTCCAGTAGCCTCCTAGACTACTAGGTGGTTAGATGGAACATCTCTGATGTAGAGAGATGTTAGTGTGAAACCCCAAACCTTTATGCATGTTCAAAAACACATCAAGCTTGTCTGTCTTTAGGAAGCTACTATATATAATCCATACAAGAAAACTTATAAAAATGTAGTTCACTGTGCATGATAGATAATAGAATTACTGTTCAGACTCTCAGTGCACAATCTTTGATATCCTATCCTTCTTTTATTTGTGAAGAAGGCAACGATTGTCATAGCCTGACATGTTTATCATTGTAAAGTTGAGCCAGTTATCTAAATAGGGTAGGCTCCTTGATATTACAATATTCTATCATGTCTTATGCAATTCATGCAGAGCAGGCTATTGCAACTGTAAATCAAAAGTATGATGACTGTTTTTTCTTAGAATGTTTCAATTCTTAAGTGCAAGAAGCCTCTCTTTTTTAAAGGATATATCTGGCAACATATGATATTTTTTCCAGTACAGGTAAAGTACAGCTCCTGTGCATGTGAATTCACTTCAAAGGTCTTTACCAATAATTGTATATTATGTCTTTATTTCATGTTCATTTGTTTCTCTACAAGGTTTGGAAAGGGCTAACACTTTTATTCCTTTGAGTGAGTGAGTGAGTTTGCCCCAGTGTTATTTTTGTTCCTGAATCCTGCAAGGTAACTACTACTTCTAAAGTATACCCTTACAACCTTCCTACCAATTCTGGAGGTGAGCACTTTTTTCCAGCTGTTTTATTCATCGGCATTTTTCTTAAGAATTTTAGCGACTGATTCAGAGGAATGACAACTGTTGACACAAACTGTTCTCTTTAAGATTTCATTTGTGCACCTGGAATCATGGCTGTCTACTTTTTGAAGGTTTCTTTATTAATGAATTGTATTAATTATATTTTGCTGCAGTTATTGATATATCTTTTCTTTGAAGGTACTTTCTGTATCTAATTGTGTTATTTGTATATCCAAGCACTGGGAAAAAGCATCCAAATGCTTATGCCACCAAAACAACATGTGCTATTTCATATTACATATACATTATGCACACATTATCATAATTTCCATTCACCAATCCTTATTTTGTGGTCGACATGTGTGCTTACACCAATAATTCCAGAGATTTAAGGGCCTACATATGTACATACCACACTGAGAGTTAGGGTAGCAGAAAGTTGGCTCTATGTCCAGTTAGACATAGGAATAGGAAATGATGCCATGCTAAATACAATATTTTTTCTTAGGTAGCAATAGTAACACACTTTGGCGGGAAAAATACAACCACCATATATAATGCATTCTTTGAATATATTCAATGAGCTCACCAAAAACTGAAGCTACTTTATGGAAATGCAACTTTTACCATATCTCAGGGGACATGTCCCAGGAATAGGTCAGTGGCAACGCGTAGGTGGTGCATGGGGGTGCACTTGCACCCCCTGAGAGAGCTGATGCACCCCCTGACCAGCCGCATTCACCACTTAGGTGATGGGCAGAAAGGGCAGGCAGGAGCACCGGTGTCCCCACTGCAAGTGCCGCTGCAGCTGTTTCCGGGAGTGGCTGCAGCGATCAACCAGCACTTGCTCCCAGAAGTGGCTGCAGCAATTGGCTGTTGTGGGATCGTCCATGGGACCCCTCCCCGAATTGGCAGGACTGGGCACAAGCCCCCATTGACTTAGGCAGCACCAGTTGCCCATGGAATAAGTCATTATAGTATGAAAGTTCATGCTGCCTTGAACTGACTAACAACCCATTTACAAAACTTTATCATGGAAGATAAAAGGATGGCACGAGAAGAGATTCAATTCATATTTTGGTCACATATTTCCATAATGCATGTGAATTACAAACCTGTGTGAAGTGAAATAAGTTTCCAAGTTTCAAACTCACATCCACATTTCCTTTCATTTGTACATTTAAGTTAGACTATTCACCCTATTTTAGTCTACTTTTACAAAAATTCAGGTCACTTAAAAAAAACCCCAACAGAATAATGAATATTTTAAATCTGAGAATATATTATATCTCTATGTACACATATTGGAAAATTAAATTACCACTCAATGAGCATAGCTACAAATTCATTAATGTATGTTTGCACATTAAATTTAGTACCTCCAATGTGAGGTACTAGAAAAAGATGCATGAGTGAAATGCAGAGTTTTTTGTGATGCTTTAATGTGCAATAAAATAGACTAATGCATATTAAAATACATATGTAGACATTAGGACTGTGCGAGTCTTTGGACCTCACTTCAGATCCAGACCCACTTCAGATGCTTTGACGTCCAAAGCGGCACTTCCAGGTTGAAGCAGGATACCAGTAATGGTGTCTGGAGTGGGTTGGGGGTATCCAAAGTATTTTGGACCTACTTCGGATGCTTCAGACCCATTTCGGGTATTTTGAGGGAATTAGAAGAGGAAGGGGAGCAGGGAAGGGACAGAGAGTGGGAGCTGAGGAGGGAGAGGGAGTGGGGGTGGTGGGGAAGACTGATGTCTGTAGGTAGCCAGTGAGAAGGATTTCTCCCTGGCTCCTTTTCCAATGGCAGCGTCTGCGGGGCAGGACTAAAAAAAGTTTAAAAGCCCCTGTTTCCAGCACTTCTGTGCCTTTTGCAGCTCATTCCCTGTCAGCAGCTATGTGAGAGAGGAACACTGTGACTGAGATCTGTCTGCTTCTTTTAAAGGAGTGGTTAGGATTTAGCTTAGCTTAGTTTAGCTTAGCTATTCAATTAAATTATTAGCAGTATTAAAATTCAATTTATTTCTTTGAATTATTTTTTTGGGAACTTGCTTTGGAAACTTTGCAAAAAGACATTTGTGTTTTCCCAGCCAGTGGGAGGCACAGACTACTTGCTTGCACACGTGTACATATGCATGCACACACGCACAAACATATACAGAGATCCAGAATATAGAAAAAAAATAACAGCAGCAGAAGACAGACAGATATTTACAGAAAAGCAAGACACAGATAATATATTGAGACACAGTAACACATGCAAATAATTTCAATCACACCACAAGATAGACAATATCATGAAAGCCAGAAAGAAGAGACACAATTTCATTCAGAACAGAAGAGACAATATAGTGAGACCCACAAAGAAGACACACAAATAATTTCATTCACAGCACAAGACAGACACAGATATTCACAGGAGAAAAAGACAGACAGATATACAAAAGGATTCACACACACACACACACAGAGACCTTTTGCAGCACAGGAAAGATCAATATGAAGTCTGATGGAAAGGTAGGTGCCAGGTCTTCTGGCAGGGGAGGGAGAGGGGGTAAGGAGAGAGCTAGATCTGCAAACCCCCCCATCCCAAACACAGATATATTTTATTCCCGAGCAGCCATAACATCAGTGCTGCCAGTAGAAGCCAGGCGATGGGAGCAGCATCTGCACCTAACATCCCTGCACCTGCACCACCTCCGCTCAGTCCAGAAGTGTGCGCCAGCAATGGAATCACTGCCTTTTCCACCCCAATTTCAGCTCTCGCTGTAAGCCTCCCTCTGCCAGAGGAGGAGCTCGAGCTGGAACCAGGGATGCTGGCTCAGGCAATTGCACTGGCTCAGGCAATTCTGGGGACCGAGGGGGAATCAGAGTTTGTGCTCCACACCCCTCATGTTTCCCCTAGACCCAGGTCTCCTCCAGAAGGCAGCACCTCGGAGGAGGCTAAGGTTGTAGAAGAACATGGCTCAGCTCCTGCTGTTCAGCCTTAGCCTGCTGAAAAGGGGGAAAAGGCAGGATCCTCATCCTCAAACCAGAAGCGGGGGAGTAGTGTAGTGTGGGATCATTTTGAGGTAGCAGATGATCCCAGGTTTGCCATCTGCAGCACTGCCAAAGGCACATGAGCTGTGGCAAGGATGTGAGAGACTTCTCCACCATGGCTATACTGCTGATCTGAAAAGGTACCACCCCTTTTCCCCCCTTCTTGCTGCTCAGCCTAGCACCAGTGTGAGTGTGCCAAAAGGGAAGTCCACCACTCTCCCCAAAGCAAAAGCAGGCCACCCTGGACCAGTGGGGGAAAGGTGAACAGAAAGGGGGATGCGTTCCCAAGGCGTGCAAGATCACCCAGAGCATTGGGGAGATGCTTGCTCTGAATAGCCAGCCCTTCTCCCTAGTCGAGTGACCAGAGTTCTGGCAGTCCGTAGCACTTCTGGCCCCATTTTACAAAGTGTCTGCATGCACCACTTTTAGCAGGGCGGTGGTGCCCTCCTTGTATCAGGCATGCAGGGAGTACTTGAGGGAGGAGCTGCACAAGGCAGGGCCCCAGGTAACCTTGCACTTCACCTCTGACATCTGGAGCAGCAGGGGTGGCGATGACACCAACTCTCCCTCATGGGGCACTGGTGTGATCAGTCAGGCCATCAGTGGGCTCTGCTACAAGCCAAGGTGCTGGATGAGTCCCACATGGCAAGGGAGATCATGGGGGCCATAAACCACATGATGCAGGGGTGGCTCATTGGGCAGGCCACACTCACCCATGGGTTCATGGTCACCAACAACAGGGCTAATATGGTGAAGGCTGTCCATAATGCCAACTTTGTTGGCATCTGCTGTGTGGCATACAGGCTGTACCTAATACCAAGGGATGCCTTTGAGGGGGACAGGGCTGTCGGTGATGGCGCCACCACCAGTACTGCTACAAGCCAGCTGATTTTGAAATGCAAGAAGGTGGCAGGCTACTTCCACCACAGCATCAAGCAGGGCAAGATGCTGTGGGAGAAACAGGCAGAGCTTAGCATCCTGCAGCACAGAATCATGTAGGATGTGGAGACTCCGTGGAACTCCACATACCTGGTGCTCAAGAGATTGGTGGAGCAACAGAAGGCCATCCATAAGATGGCCTTGGCTGGGGAGATAGGGATCAGCGCCCCCCTGAACAGAGCTGAGTTGAGTACCATCTCCCAGATCTTGGTACTCCTGAAGCCCTTCCTCAAGGCCACCAAGATTAATGCTGGTGATGCCCTCCTCAGCCAGGTGGTCCCCCTAGTGAGTGAACTGGAGAATCAAATGGAGAAGTTCCAGGGGATCAATGTTCCTGGCTGGGACAGGCCGCTGTCACTAGACATGCAGGCGCTGGTGAGGCAGCCGACGGAGGGCATCAGGAGATGACTGGATCCCTTGTGGTCCAGTATGGTCCACATGATGGCGGGCATGTACAACCCAAGGGTGAAGGGGAGCATGTGCACTGGCAGCCCCAAAACCCTTGATCACTGGATGCAGGTGCTGGTGAACAAAGTCAGGGAGGCCAAAGTGCAGAGGTGAGGGGATATGGAAGAAGGGGATCTACTTTCTGATGCCAACACTCCCTAGTCAGCTTCCTAGGTAATAGATACAGAAACTCATGGACTCAATATACACAGTGGAGTTCTGGCGCACTGTGACCTGCTGGACATCTGACACCCCGGGCACTTCTGCACTTTTACCTGCACTGCTACTTCCCCCTTTCCCCCTCTCCCCTCAACCCCAGCCTGTCTCTCCCCACCAACACCTCCATTTCCATTTTCACTGCCTGGCTTTCTTGCCTGCATTGCAAACCAGGGCAGCCTCTGGCTTCTTTACTATTCCTTCCATCCAGGACCAAGTGCAGGTACTTCCTCAGCCTGACAAAGGGGTTTTCAACCCTAAAGCTTCCAAAGATACTTTTTTAAGTACTCCTTTTTTTTTATAATACACATATAGACATAAAAACACAATATAAGCCATCACACACTGTGTATAATGTCATATGTCCAACACAACACATCATCTTTACTACTTCCTGTCAATTCCTTTATAAAACAATAGGCTCCGTGACAGTTTCATTTGGGTACCTTTGATGCTGCTGCTGATGCTATGTGTTGAGTCAGCTAAGTTATTGTACCTGTTGTCACATAAAGCAGAGGATTGGGCGTGAGGCTGTAGGGAAGGAGGAGGTCTCAGTGGGGCACACTGCCATGTTATGCAGAGGCCCCAGCATCAGAAAGGGTGCACCTTAATGCACACACATTGTCACCCATCCACATCATGAGTTTTGCCTGTCAGCAGCTTGAGGTGCAGGGCCCCAAGCAACAGACTCCACCAGCGAGACACACACAGCTGGCAGGCAGGCTTTGCGGCCTGGCAGGGCTCAGCACTCACTCAGGACATGACAGGAGTTTTGCCTGTCAACAGCTTGAGGTGCAGTTCTCCCCCAACCTCTGCACCAATCTTGAAACTTGGCAGGCTTTGTGGCTTCAGTAAGAGCTACTACCCCTGCAGTTTTGACCCCCCTGTGTTATAACATATAGACGTGACAGGAGTTTTGCTTTCAGGAATTTGGGGTGCAGTTCCCCCCAAATCCCTGCACTGATATTCTTGAAACATGGCATGCTTTGTGGCCTCATCAGAGGCCACCATTCCTGCAGTTTTCAGCCCCCTGTCTTGTAACACATAGCTGTGACAGGAGTTTTGCTTTCAAGGATTTGGGGTACAGGTACCCCTAAACCCCTATATCTATCTTCTTGAAACTTGGCAGGCTTCATCCTCTTAGCAGAATCTACCATCCCTGCAAGTTTTATCCAAATCATACAAAAAACAACAAGGTTATAGATCTTCCATTGATTCCCCATTATACTCTATGGCCAGATCTGCAAGGCCGGATTGAGGCGGAAACCTCGTCCGGAGCTCCGGATTGGATCACAGCCATCCAAAGCGGCCAGATCCGAAGCTGGATCAGATTGCTGCCAACTCGCACAGTCATAGTAGACATGCCCAACAACCATTAAACACAGAGTATTTGTAACAGCAATCACACACAGCACAATCCCTTTATGCTGAAGATTGAATAAAAGTTGCTAACTGGTAGCAAAAAGAAATCTCTTACCTGGAAAAGGTGAGGTCAAAACTGGTATCTTGATGGGCGACACAGTCAGCACGTGACAAGGTTGGATGCTGGTCGGTGATGGTCCCTGAGGTGCTTCTGAATCTACTGACACCATGGCTGCTGCTGCTGCTGCCGCTGCAGCAGCTAATGCAATTGTCTGATTACTGCCAACTTGTTTAAGGCTATTCTGGCAACCACCTGTGGAGGAGTTAAATATAGTTAGGTATTATTTTTATTATTATTGTTGTTGTTATTTTATCAGAAACAAATATTTGTTGACAAGTTTAGACAGCTTGTATTCAAACAACATCATTTTCCCAGCTTTTATAATATGAGAAGGGATGAAAAAATATCTCTTTCTATTATTTGATATGGTTCTCCACAGTCTGTATACCCAGTCATACAACTGAATTTGAGACTTCCACGGTACTCGGGAGTCCCATGTCAATGTTATAGATGGTGTGTATTAAAGATACTTCATCAGTGTCTTGTCCAGATTCTAGTCCAACAAGTGAATGCAGATCCCTATAAAGCATGAGAATTACAAACCTACACTTCATAGCTACTGTCTCATGCCCCTTCCCCCTTTGACATCCTGTTTTGTGCAGTTTTATAACAAAAAGAAAATGGACACACCTTTTAATGTGTTGACACTGATAATGTGGAATGATTGGTACATACTAAACTAGTGCATGGTCAGAAAACAATGTTGGTATATATAATGTAACAATAATTATAGTTACTACAATTCAAGTGAAAAGCTTCTAACTTAAAAAACAAATGAAAGAAACTTCAAGCATATTGTGGAATATGTTCTAAAGCGACAGCATGTTCCATCCCTGTGAAAATTTCTACTGACAGTTTAACTGACCATACTTGCAATGGTCATTTCCCCAGAGCAAAATAGCAGCGGCACACCTTGTGCTGGCCCCAGCAGCCCCAGCAACCTTATCTAGGGTCCTGGGGGTCTCTGAGAGCTGCAGCCACAGCAGGAAGCCTGCTCAGCAGCTGGAGTGTGGCTCCAGCTGACCATGCTCCAGTTTTGGGTGGTGCACGCTGCTGCCACATGCACCAACCCTCTTTTTTCTGGCATGGCTTTCTTTGACTCTGGGATATCCTGGGATCAACATCTCCCCTCCACCCCCACTGTAAAGTAGAAGCATGAGGAACACCTGTATGTGTGGTGTGTGGTGCTGCAGATGGGTCTGCAGTGCCACATATTGCATGTCTGTGTTCATCTGGACATGCCCTGACACTTTGAAGAGGAATCCCTAGCATCAAAAACATTCTGACCTGTCGTGGTTCTTCTGAGTTCTTTGCAAAACTGCCCTATTATTTGTCTGTATTCAAAAGCCAAGTGAAAACTAAGAGCTGGGGGTACCTTACACCTATTGAGGGGTGCCTTGAGTATTGTACCTGTCCACATAAAGGGCAGGAGGGAGGACCCAGGTAACTATAGGCCAATCAGCCTAACTCCCATCCTAGGAAAAATCCTAGAAAAGTTCATCAAGGAGTCTATCTGTGATAAGCTTGCAGAAGGTAAGATTCTGAATGACAGCCAGCATGGCTTCGTCACAGGCAGGTCTTATCTTACCAACCTCATCTCTTTCTATGACCAGGTAACTCGCCACCTGCACATGAGAGAGCAGGTTGACATTGTATACCTTGACTTCCAAAAGGCTGTTAACCTAGTCTCCCATGATATCCTCACAAGAAAATAGAAGGTTGTGGGATAACTCCAAGACAGTCAGGTGGGTGAGAAACTGGCTGCAGGATAGGACCCAGAGAGTCCTGGTGAATGGATCTGTCATCCTGAGGAGAAGTGGGCAGCGGTTTCCTGCAGGGGACTGCACCTGATGATCTTCCAAGGCCCCTTCCGGCCTTACAATCTATGAATTCATGTGTCTAAAAAGATTGAAGAACCACTGATCTACGTATTCTGCTATTTTTATTACTGAGCAATAAGCTCAGTATTATTTCTCCCTTTCACATACCAGGTAATCGAGAAGTTGTGCAAGGCATGACAGTGATTAGAACCACATACCTACTATGGCAAGTCTCATCTGTACTCAGTCACAATTTCAACATAAATGTGCTAAATTTGCATGCTTGGCTAAGATGCCTGTAGCCATTAGTCTACAACACCTTGCAGAGTTTGGAAAGGGACCCTGACTCCAGTTTTTGCTAACTTTTTAGTGTTCAACTTTAAAACCTGAGTGTATTTTTTAAAATTTAAAAGAAAAAAATAAAGAAAAATAAAGAAAACAAAATGGTTTGTTTAATGTTATTTGTCACTATAGGACTACTCTCCCGCATGAAATTGGCATCAGTTTCAAAATGCTATTAGAAACTGTAGTCCTAAAAGCACTCTATGCAGAGTACTGCCATTGATTTAAAGAGGACTTCCACAGAGGGAGGTTGGGTGCGCCTATATGACATTTACCTTCAGCTGAAATAAGCTTAGGGGAAGACCTTTAGAGCTCAATCATGGCTAAGTATGTTAAATAAACAAGAAAATGAGTAGTAAAAATCTTAAAAAGAAAACCTAATTTGACAAACACCAGCTGTTATGCTCTCTACACTGAGCGATGCATTTAAAAATTAAGCAATCATTAGCTTATTATGTCGTTTAGCAAATGTTTTCAGTTCATGTGAAAATCCTTCAGGCAATAAGAACCAACTGCTAATTCTGCAAAAAATCACTATTTGATCAGAGCCGTCACTTTAGGCAATTCATAGGTTTGCAGTATTTCTTCTAACAAATGTACTTGGTTCCTACTTTTGTAGAGAAACACTTAGAGGGAGATCATTGTCCCTGGTATGGTCATTTCACTATCAAAAATAACTTGTAAACCTGAAAAATATAATCATTGGAAGATTCTTCTGACACAGGGCCTGTCTAAAAGCTAAATTATTCAGCAACTTGGTGTCCTGGTGAGCTCCATTTAGATGAGAGTGGTCAAGTTTGGGGAAGATTTGAACTCTCTGAGGCAATGCTATATCTACTGGAAAACTGTAAAAAACTGGGGAGACAGCAATACCCATGCTTTAAAAGTTATCCCCCTTACAACCATTCAATTCTTAAAAGAAAAGCTGCAAGTGTTTATTTTCAGAAGATGAATTCAGCTTGCAGATCCTTGGTGGAAGGAAGTACCCCCTTGCCTCTCTGAATGAATCATCTAGTCCTTGGAGAGGGCTGGAAGTAAAAATACACTCTAATCCACAACATTTCGGTATAAGCCAAGTCAAGGCAGCTCTGTATAGAACATGTTGACCTTAAGAAGATCTCTGTTAAGTCTATTGGATGTTTTAGATCTCCTTCTCCTCTCACCTAAAGTATATATGGTATTCAGATGCTTTGTCAGGCTTCTAGATTTCGCTCTGAGGTCCTGCTTCTGAAAAGTTATACAAAGCAATGCTCAGCTTTATACATCGTAATGCGTAGTGATGCAGCGCCTTACCTTCCTTAGGGGTGAGGGGGGCAGACAAGAGGGGTGTCTAGCTCTGGGTTCTTTGTGTTCTAGATTAGATTACTAAAGACAGAGTAATTTATGAGCCAAAGGTATAAGAGGAAGCAATTCCAATAAAGTCAACAAAAGTTTTCTCATTTACACCTGGGGTAACTTTTGAATGAGAGATACAATGTGATTTTTTTAAAGTGTATCCAGTCAAGTTTTTGAAATTTTTTCATTATTATATGCATCTCCAAGGTTATGCTCTCATTTTTACTATCTTTGTTTGTAAAGTAAATGTACACTTAAATATCATTCTTTCCCAACCAGACAGGATCAATCACACAGAAATCAAATACACATAATAGTTATCTGAAATAATTTCTATTATTCCTAATTTCATTATCAATATTAAGAACAACTTTCTTTTTAAAAAGCTGGATTGGAGACGTACCTGTCCTTATTAGTACAAAAGTGCAGGCCAGAAAAAAATGTAATAATCAGTATTAATACCATGTCTTTGATCATTCAATCTGAATTAAGTGAAAGGAGACTAGCTTACATATACCAGTGTCAAAATGGAATTATTCAAAAATGTTAAGTCAAACTAATCCATCTGGTTACAGCAATGTTCCTGTTATTTCTAATATTTCCTTCTGGAATCACATGGATCAGGAGGTTAAATTAATCAAATCCTCATCACATTTTCATTTGCTCTCAGAGACTATATGCATGTTTCTCGTGCCAGGAACTTTCTATTGTTACCAAATGCAGAAAAAAATCCCCTGTAACTGTTCATGAAATCTAAGAGTATAAAATAATGATTGTATTACCAGTTTCCCAGAGAGCTATGCTGAAGCAGGAAGAACGTTGTCTTCTAGCTTTATTTCTTTATTTTCAAGAGAAAAAATCGTTTTTTTATATTGCTTTTCCCAAAATGTGTAAAGGAAAGTAATGATACAACATAATAGACACCATTGGTGGACAAACTAAGTCATACTACAAGTACAAGTGTAAATGGGTAAAGCACTAGATAGTGCCAGGAGCCCCTTATTTCATCAACTTGAAATTTTGTGGTTGTTTCCCCACTTTTAATGGGGTTATTTCCTTACCTTCCATCCCTGTCTGTCTTCCTGTCTTTGTCTGCCTCTCTTTGTCTGGATACCACAAAATCATTCTAATAAAAAAGGATGGATCTAGTTTTCCTAATATGTGTAAAGCTAAAAGGGACCTCCTAGGTCATCAGGTCCTATCTGTGCTATTTCAGGTAATGAAGCCACATAGTCTCAGCTATCACAAGTTGTATATGAAAACTATTTAGGTGTCAGCTTGCATCTACGACTCTTCTTGGCAGCTGTTCTAGAATGTCATTCATTTGGTGGAGAGAAACCACCTTCTAACTTGCAGCCTGAATTAAGAAACAAACAGTGTTTCAAGAACATGTCAGATTTTGCCAGCCAGTAGACCTAAAATATTTCTTAAAGGAGTTTCTTAGAACTGCTGCTACAAGGTTATCATTTTTACAAACTTCAGAAGTTGAATGCTGTGGAAAACTATGATCAATGTATACAAAGTCTAATCCTTCCCAGTGTTATTCACTTTTTATAAGCTTTTTTTGCCTAGAGATGGTGCCTTTTTGGCAACCATAACACATTTCTGTTTATTTGGGAAGACAGATTATTATGCCACACAGCTTTGCAGCAAAGTCAGCTGCTCTTGGGCACAGCATCTACACATGCACACAGGACTGCAACACTTTGAGCCAGGGTGGAGAAGCCCCAGGTAGGCAGGGAGTGGGAATAGGGGTAGGGGGTTGGTCAGCTTCAAGCTCCAGGTGGTGGTGTTGGGTGGCAGAGGGCCTGGCTGGGGCATGAGGAAGCTAAAATGCAGGGCTAAGCAGCAGGCAGCCCCTGCACTTTAGTACTTAGCTGCTGCCACTATCTACATGTGTATTTCAGCACATATAATTACGCTGACGTAGGGCACTACTGTCCTCAACAAAACTATCCTAAAGAGGAGTTAATTAAGTTACTGTGCCCTAATACCGACACATGTGTAGTCTGTGACACTACTGCAGAGCTAATTAGCCAACTCAGCAGCAAATGTGTAGATGCACCTACTGAACAGAAAACTCACTGTTTTCCAATGTCCTTTTCTATTCAGCTACAGGGTCATAGGCTTAAGATCCCTGAACTGTATAGGAAATAGCTGTCCTACCCCTGATCCATGTGATTCATTACAATATGACCCAGTTCTGTTCTATACTAGCTTCTTGAAGTTCTTGTTACCTGGCATGGTATAAAGTGTGAACCACTCTTCAAAAGAAATATAAGACTTTTCACCATTAAGATCCATTCTATAGACCGTACTACTGATTATGACCCATTTTCAAACTCTGATTCCTCTGATCCATGTGACCTTACTCTTTCCATTAATAATGACTTTTCTCATGACAAACAGTTAAGTAAATGAGATAAGTTTAGGGCATAGACAGACACAGTAATAGCATTAATATCAAAGCATGCTAATACAAGGTGTTATCATGTACTGTTGAGCCTACATGATTCTGTAGTGATGCAAGTGTTGCAAAACCACTCCAGCTAGAGTCTAACTAGGATGACACAGTTCACTTGTGTTGCTACAGGATCATGCAGATACAAGGTAGATGCTAATAGTTGATGCATGGCCCTGAGCACTGGCTCCCCTTCCTGTTTTAAAGTCGCTGAAACGTATATTTGCCTGTCCACCACCACACATGCTACTCTTGCCTCCAAAACGTCTTCCACAAACTCTTACATTCCTTTGTCTTTCTTTGGAGATATAAAGGACATGTAAATTAAATTGAATTAAATTTGGCTTTTAATTACTAATACTTTTAATGACCATTTAAAGCCAATAAATATTTTCTTCCATAATAAACAAAAGCGGGTTTCAAATATCAATGAAATGCACATGGTCATATACCCTCGGAGATTATTCCTATTCTTTTCTCGGGTAGGGTAGGAGGGCAGGAGTATTTCTTGTGCTATAATATCCCAATGTGCAAAATAACTCAATTAAAAATGTGCTGCACTGTTGCACAAAGTGTTACAGTCTTTTAGTCATTTGTTTAAATTCTTCCCACTGTGGACTTTTAAAAATATCTTTACCACAAGCTCTATAGAAAAAAAAAATTAAAAGGCAAAATTAAGTAATTTTCAGAGAAGAGTAAACTCTGCAATTGAATTAAATAGTTAAAACTCCTTTTACATACTTAGTTTTCTTAGAGAGTGAAATTATATAAATATATCAGGATCATACTATTTATAATTTCCTGTAGTTTTGTTCCTTAGGATTGGTGACATGTATAGACTTTTCTTTTAATTTTGATTTAATTTGGGCTGTAGAGTCCAGTGAATAATCTATTTAAATGGCTAACAGGGACTTTCTTAATGTATTAAAAAGATGCCTTCACTTAGATGAGAAAATAATGGCTTAGTCTTTAACTTTGCAGTCCTTTCTTTTTACTTGAAATATACAGAAGACACCATTCTAATACAAATAGATTTGGTGCAATGCCCATCTCTATGGACATGAGGGGTGTGTGAAATTTTGCTGACTGTTTCATTTTGATGCTCTTTTGACCCATTCCGAGCTTGAAACATCAAAATCAAGACAAAACAAAGGGCTTCGAAACAGCCTTGAAACGAAATGTGGGCAGTTAAAATGTTTTGAAAGTTTCAAAATGTTTTGAGTTTCAAAGCTCAAGCTGGGCTTGCCTGCAGGGAAACAGAAAGTAAGAAGAGGGAGGGGGAAGAGGAGGAAAGTGGGGGGAAGGACTGCTCTGACCAGTGACTGATCCTTCCCTGAGGTCCCTTCCAATCCCAGTGACCTTGGGGAGGAATGGAAAAACAGAATAAAAGGCAGCATTGTTTGAACTGGCCTGCTTTCTGCCTTTGTGTCTGACAGTTACTGAACTGTGTCTTCCAGCAGCTCAGGAGGGTTAGACAGTGAAGGCTACTACTAGCATGGATTATTTGCTAGCCTAGGAAGTGAGATTCCACAGTGCATTTTGCTTTCTTCTAGACCCTTTTATTTTATTACTACATTCATTTATTTATTCTTTTCAATGTTATAATTATATTGGATATTACACTATAGAATTTAATTTATATAGGAAGTGAGATACATTTATATTTTATTCCTATACTTTCATACCTTGTGACATAGACTATATACCTTAGATAACTTTATAGGAATGCAGGTACATTTATACCGTGTGGCACTGACTACACACCTTACAGAATGTATAGAGGAATGCAGATACATTTTTATATTTGTATAAAAGCAAGACACTATGAAACACACCATGAAGTGTGGTGGAAAGGCAGCTGGCAAGCCTTCAAGCAGGGGCAGAAAAGGGGGTAGAGGGAGAGGTGTAAGTTCCCCACTGCCCCCAAACTGCAATGCAGCCTCTTTCCTACAACTAGCAGGGACAAAGCTTCCACAAGGAGCAAGAAGAGGAGAAGGACCAGTGCCACTTCCTGTGCCTGACACCGCATCCCCTCAAAGAGCACCAGCCACAGCCACCCCAACCCCGCCCCCCATGACAACAAGCACCAGCACCAGCATGACAGTCTCCTCCACAGGTACCTCTCCACTTTTACCTGTGCTTCTACATTCCCTTTCCCCCTCCCAACCCCCACCCCAGCCTGTCCCTCACCCCCTGATGCCTCCATTTCCATTTTCACCGACTGGCTTTCTAGTCTGCATTGCATGCCAGCCTCTGGCTTCTTTACTATTCCTTCCATCAGGAAGACAACACATACCAACTACAGGTGCTTCCTTAGCCTAACAAAGAGTTTTTCAAACTGAAAGCTTGCTAAAATATATGTCTGTAACTAACTATTCAGTTGGTCTGCTAAAACATACCAGATTAGATTGAGCCAAAAGTAAAGACCTTGTCTGCCAGTGCTCTGTCCTTAGACCAGCACCCCTAGCACCTGACTGGAAGGACACAGGGCCCTGGGCACATCTAAGCCCCAGGGCTGGGGTTGGCAGGGAGACTTCTCTGGCAGCTGCTGGAGAAGACACTCCTGCAGGAGATGAAAGAAAGTCTGTGACAGTTTGGCTGCCTGAGATGTTGCTGATGCTACTGTGCTGCTTACTAAGATATTACCTGTTGTCATTTAAAGTGGTAGGCCAGGATGAAGCTGTAGGGAAGGAGGAGGCCTCATTAGGGCACACTACTGTGTCATGTAGAGGCCCCAGAGCCAGTTAGGGCATGCCTTAAAACACACAGTGTCACCCATGTCACGAGTTTTGCTTGTCAGCAGCTTGAGGTGCAGTTTCCCAGAAAATCTTGCATCTATCTCCTTAAAAGCTGGTGGGCTTCATGGACTCAGTAGGGCTGACCATCCCTGCAGTTTTCATCCTGCTTCACCTTAACACGTACACGTGACATAAGCTTTGCTTTCAAGACTTTGAGATGCAGTTTCCCAGAAACCTCTGCACCTATCTACTTGAAATTTGGTAACCTTCATAGCCTCAGAAGGGGATACCACCTCTGTAGGTTTTATATGAATCAGACAAAAAATAACAAAGTTATAAGCAGTTTCATGCTTCCCCATTATAGCTTATGGGCGAAATGTCAAAACAGGTTTGACAAAATGAAACGAAGTGGAACAAAATGAAACATAAAATGAAACACTTTCCTGTCAAAACATTGAAATGGAAGTCAAAATGGAATGGTGCTGTTTCGCACAGCCCCAATGGACTGTTTGTATTGCAGCCCTAATGGACTGTCTGTGCAATACAAACTAAATGGCAACAGTCATTTAGTACCCCAGCAAATACTAAATGACTGCATAATACCCACCAGTACTGTGCAGTCCCAGTGGCACATGGGTCATTTTTGGCCCTACTGTGAAGTAGCAATGAGCTGCCTCACAGTTAATGCCTGCCATAGGACATTGCTGTAGCATCAAGCTAAAATGCTGTAGCATCTTGTGTAGAGATGGCCTATCTTGATCTAAATACATCCAGATAAATACATGTAAGATTTACATCTATTTACTATAAAAAAATTCACATATCTTCAAGCTCTCTAAAACATTTATAATAGAGTTCTTGTTACATAAATGCTAGATACAGAGTCCTTGATAGTGAGAAGAACCAAGCATAAACTGATAGGAAAGAAAAAAAAAAAACCCTAATCACTAAATATTATGTACAATTTATAGATACAATAAAAACTACTAACAAATCATGAAAATGTTTTGTTTAAAATTGAAGTTATAAAAGAATTTAATACCTGAAGTCCCCAGTTCTTAATCTACTTATTGAATTTTAAAGCTAATGTTTTTAGATAGATAGATAGATAGATAGATAGAATGAATGAACACAGAGCCAGATATCACACAATGATTACAGCCATGCTATGATTATGCAGCCATGCATATTGCTGTGGAGCCCCTCTCTTTTTTGATTCATCTGATGACTGTGCTGCAGAATTCAGGTTTTCATTAAAACAGGAATTAAGCCTCTTTCAGGTAGGATTGTAATGAAACCTTAAAAATATGAACAGGATTTCAAATGAAGCAGTGATATCTGCCTGACTCAACAAATAGCCTGACTTAGGAAGTCTTAACAGATGTGAGCTCCCCTGTTTTTTTCAGTTGAAACCTTTGGCCATTTGTAGACAAAACAAGGGTCATGTGTGCACGACACTTTAAAGAGAGCTAAATGCTTTTGAACCACTTTAATGGTGTCAGTGTTTGCATGCCCTAGCAGTATATTTTGCATTAATCCCAGCCACTGTAGGAAATTCAGTAGCATAATGCACCATATATGACTTGGGGCACAGCAAACTAAAACTCCTTTGAGGAGTTTTAAGTTGCTGCACCTACAGCCGCAGAGTAAAGCACTGAGCTCCATGCAGCTCCACGGCTCTGCAGAAAGCCCTGCAAGCAGCCTGGCAGCAGCCTGGGAAAGCAGCTCCACCTACAAAAAGCAAGCAAGCCTGATTCCCTCCCCAGACTGCCTGCTTGCCTGAGCTGCATGGGGGCTTGGTGCTTCCCTCTGCAGCTGCGGGTCTCCCCCGTGACCTCCTGAACTGGGGGCCTGCGGGCGGGTGCCACCTAGGTAGGGCCCACTGCTGCTGCAGAGGGAAGCACTTGCCCCTCTGCAGCCCAGGGACTGCTCCACCCACTGGCAGCTTCCCCTCCCCTCCCCACCACTAGAGAGATAGGTAAGTCAGCAGGGTGTGTGCACCACACAGGGGCTTAATTGGTCCTCAATTGAAGCGGTGTTTTTAAAAACCCACCACTTCAATTTAGGGCCCCCATTTCATCTAGACATGCCCTTTGAGACTGAATGCTTGATTGTCAACTAACAATCTCTATCCCACATTATAGAGCACACCCTGGGAAGGCATAAGGTATATAACATGTTATATACATTGCCCTCATGCTCCCTGATGGGGTACATTGTCCTCAACCTATGAAGGCTAGGACAAAGAGTAAAAGTACATTCATTTGAGCCTGCACATAGGAAGTAAAGATGTTGTAGCCTTCTCCCCTCTGTTGTGTTAATGTTAATGGAATAGACCAGCTCAGAGAGTCAAAGTGTTAACATGACCTTGTCACTGTGCATCACTAATTGGTTTAAAAAATGAGGGTTTTAAGTCCAGAGACCTCAGCAAACTTAGCACAAAGATGAAAGCCACCATTAAACATCTATTAACCTGCTATTAAAGATACCAAAAAAAAAAAACAAAGGAGGGAAAACATTTACAAGCAGTTGAAGCCCTGGCAATGCTCTCGTGCTCTTTTCTTGTAGCATACTGCATTTTTTAAGACTTTGGGGTTTTTTCTATTAGATGTCTGATATTTTGTTTTAAGACATCAAGAGCTGCTGTACAGCTTATGGCATTAGTTCATGTATTTGAAGGGTCTGGACTAAATGTTCCTGGGGACACTTCTGAACTTAATATCTATTAAAAGTTAGTGTAACTGAGGGTGCAGTTGCATGTTACCCTTATACCATATTAAAAGCACTTAAAATGCAAACATCTGCACACTGAAGTGGAAAAAAACTTGTGCTTACTGCCCTCTGAGCATCTCAGGGATACTCTTCTTTGGGCAAATAGTACCTCTAACAGCTGTTATGGTGCTTGTGCTACAATAATATCAGGCTACTCTAGAGGGCCAATACTAGCAATTTGCGGGTCTCTGGTATTCCAGTATATTCCTCTCCCAACCCCCATCCCCATGCAGACAGTCTATCTCCCCAAAGTCTTTTGTCCCAGAGTGACAAAGCTGGGTAGCTGCAGGTAAGTGGGGAGCAGGACAACAGGGAGGGGCACAGAGTGAGTGATAGGGGAGCCTAAAGCTGGGTTCACCAGGTGGTAAAGGGCCAATCTGAGTACACAGGTGGCTGTACAGACCTGATCCCAGCAGGTGGGGGAGTAGGGCAGTGACACAGGGGTGATCTAGGTGGGCACTGACCAGTGGAGCCTGAATGGAGCATGTCAGGGAGCAGTGCAGACTCAATGTGGGCGTGCAGCAGAAGTACAGTTCTAGTCCTGGAGCAGAAGAGCTTATACTGCCACTAGATAGCTGGAAAGCAAGACAAGCATGGAGCAGTGGTGGATAGACCAAGAGCTCAGCTACTGCTATTTTTGCTCCTTCGTTACACTACTGCACTCCTAAAACATTTAAAATACAAATTGTTAAAAGCCAGCTTTTGTTTTACAATAACCCTTATTCCCTTTCCTTTTAGTTGTCAAGTCTTTATAACTTGCTGTATGAAAATCTTTTAGATAGCATTAAAATGAGAATTAATGTCTTTCTTTTTTTTTTAGAAAGGAAAAGTTAGGCAAAATTTATTGGAGCTGCTGTGCTGTTGCTTTTGTTCGAATCTGACCTTACTCCTTTGATGACAAATAAGACAAAGTGCACCTACATAAAAAGGGAGAGAAAAACAAGCAGACAGATAAAAATTGCAGCATGTGGCTTTGGTGCTTACCCTTACTTACAACCTCACTGTTGGAGAAAGAGACATAGCACACAATCTCATCAGCCATGCAGAGATCTGGAAATCTTGTATTAGCATCTGGATGCTTAAGATATTGCTTTTAGCTGCCTTAAGTGGCTGATGGAAGTATCACAAGAGACAGTCCTGGCTAGCTAGGTTAGACAGAAGGCAGAGAGAGAGGGAGAGAAAGGGACGGAGACAGAGAGAGAGGCCGAAAACTTGCAAATTAATAGTGTGCCATGAAACTTTTGGTGCCTGTATGAAGAGTCTGAAGAATGGTGTGAGAAGCTCCTGAAGTTTTCAAATGGTAGGCAAAATTCTGATCCCCACTGCCCCTGAGACTTCTTTCCTACTGAGATCTAGGCAAAGAAGAAAAGTCCCAGGACAGCAGGGAAGAATAATTAAAGTAAAAAAAAAATTAAAGAATATTTGACAGTTTATTATTTTGGTTATCAGACAATATTTATATTTAGATTGTTTTTATTAGAATGTATATTTATGTGGCTGCTGATGATTCACAGAGAAAAGAGAACAATTTTAACTTGTTTTAAAATATATTAATATGTGAGAACTGTTTTTTTTAAAAATAGTAATATCACATGAGTGCAAATATAATTACTGTGCTAAGTATTGCTCAGATTACAGTTTTTCTACCAAGTTGTTTGATGCTCTAGAGGCATTTTTAAATGGAAAAATTTTGCAGCACACATAAATCTTTACTGAAACATAATTTGAAAAACTAATATGAAAGGAGAGTGCCTTGTATTTTAGATGGTTATTGTTCATTTCCAGGCTGCATTTTATTTCCCTGGCTCACGAAAGGTGTATGGGATCAGGTGGGAAGAAAGAGAGAGGAAAGAATCAAGGATGTGTATGGCAGTTTGCTTCCATGAGGGGTAAATGGGGCAAGCATGTGAGCAGCCAGAGAGAGGTAGGCACCTGTGTTTACCTAAGGCCCCCTCTACACATGCAGGTAAAGGCATGATGAGATCTAATATATGCTTCACACAATTGCGCCTGCTGCCATGCCCCATGTGCATGACAGGAGGCACAATGATTGAGTATTTAGATTCCATTGCATCTTTTTGCTGGTGTGAGGGGAGCCCAATCCTGGGCTCCCCCTGCACTGGCAAGAAGCAGGCTCCCACAGCTGGGAGCCCCATGTCCACCAGTTGAGAGTATCCTAGCTGTGGGGACACCCCATTTACCTCCAGGGCAGAAAGATCATTGCAGAGAAGATACTCCCCCCCGCAGTGTTTCATACATCCCCAGGACTGGGAGATTGCCTCTGCAGTCATTCTCCCACCCAAGGGTTTCATGCTCCCCTGGGGTGGAAGGATTTCCCCTGCAATGATCCTCCCACCCTGGGGTTTTCATACACCACCGGGGTGAAGGGATCACCAGGAGGCACACTGCAGGGATCTAGCAATAGCATCTGCTACTATGCGACTGGGTCCCAGCATCTAGGGAGTGCCTCCACGATGCAGAGTCCACAGCTACTAGGCAGAGATTCCTGAGCAGTTGTGGGTGTTGCAGCCTTGCATGGACAACGTTCAACCCTGTGTAGCTGACAGGGCTTCCAGCCACAGGGGTGACCCTGATAAATGTGCAAATTAAAGCTCAGTAGCAACCAGCTATGCAGTTAGAATACATATTTTAGGTCTAACTTTATAGCTGATTGGAGCCTTAAATTGTGTAATAAGTATATTGCACATGTAGCTGGTCTTAAGGTAATTGTGCAATTAATTGAAAGCTTTCTTTTTCTGATTGAGAAGGGCTTTGATCTCAGTGTTGTTTTTGTCAAACCAGTCCTGATGGCATCGGGTAATAAAGCCACTTGATTCAGCGCAAGCCCATGGATGGTCTCTTTTAGAGGTTGTTAATCTTCCTCTACACAAGTGTTATCATCTTCAATCCTAAAATTGAAGGGCTTCATATGTTTGGAGGGCTTCATGGTGTCCAGGGGTCTAAAGACATTTTATGTTGCACTGTGTTCAGACTGATTTAGGTTGTTTTTGATGTTCCAGCACAAGCACAATGAACATGGTTGATCTCACTAAGCAATGATTAGTCCAGCAGTTATTGGCTCCTTTCTTTTAGATCATGCAGTCTTATGATGATGTCACAAGGAGGTACCATTGTTTTGAGAAGGGGTTGTTTTGTACCCATCATATTGTTTAAAGATAATGTTAGTAATGACAAGATTGTTGCTCACTCTTCCCTTCCCATTAGTGCCCCTCCATATGTTAAAGTCCCAGCCAACTCTTGCACTGAAGTCTCCAAGAGGATGATCATATCCTCTTTTGGAAGGACGGAGAAGATTTTATCAAGGTCAGCATAAAACTGTTTTTTTTCAGTTCTTCCTCAGCATAAAGTGTTGGGGCATATGCATTGATTTTGGTAGCAAACAAATTGCTGATCAACTGGCGGTGAGAATCATGAGGCACTAGTTAATGCCAAGAAGGAATTCAGTCATTCAGCTGACAATCTGGTTCTTAATGGTGAAACCAACACTATATTCTCCTGTCACTTCCAGGTTTTCCTTTCCCGAATAATGAATAGCCACGCCCCCCCCCCCAATGACCTTTGTCTGCAAGTCTGGCCTCAATGAGAGTAGTAATATCAATGTTATATCACAAGAGTTCTTGGGTGACAGTAGCCAATCTACATTCAGGTCCGCCAGCATTCAAGTCATTTAGAAAGGTTCAGACATTCCAAGATGCAAAGGGCATTTTCGTGTTTTGACCACAATTTGAATGATCCTCCTGGAAGTGGCTATCCAGGTAGGTAGGGTAAAAGTGGAACAGCCTATGTTCAGGGCAACTTTTCTAGCTCCCTCCCCATATGGGATAAGCAGAAGGGATCCATGATCCTGCAGTCATGATTGCAGCTGCAAAATCACCTTCCTGTCCCATTCCAAGGTTATTAAGCAATACCTGTAATGTTCAAAGAGGGCCTTAGACATTGACTTTTCAATCTGAAATTATTACTCACAGTGGTAGAAGAGCTGAAAGGAGATAAAACTTTATACTGAAAAACATAAATTAAAACATCTTATGATATTAGGGGACAAATCTAGAGGTTTTTGAAGCCTCACTCATGCTTTTTGATTTCCTAAAGAAGGCAATATTTGTTATACTCCCTTTAAAGTTCACAGGTTGGACAGGCCATAACTAGCCCCATATTAGGTTACATATAATGGCAACTTTTTCATTACTGAGATTCAGTATGGAACCTGCTCGCCTTCTATGACCAGGTGACCAAATCCATGGACGGGATTTGTACTCTACCTGGAGAGATGTTAGTAGCGGGGTTCCCCAGGGCTCGGTCCTCGGGCCTGCGCTGTTCAACATCTTCGTCGCTGACTTGGACGAGGGGGTGGAAAGC
>JAGPOW010002742.1:3078751-3099229 GCA_030014935.1 Caiman crocodilus | reverse complement strand
CCTGTGACCCTGGCACTTGTTCCTGCCATTGGCGGGGGGTCAGACTAGATGGCCTGCTCTAGGCCCCTTCTGACCCTAGATACTATGATACTATGATTTCTTCAGCAAGAGGGTGTAGTTAATAGTTAATTAACTGTTTCATTACTGTTTATTTTATTAGCAAGATAAAGCTTCTAATTCTACTCTATCATTGCTCGATGAACTGACTGAACTTGCTGCAATGCATAATAGGTTATTCACTATTCACTCTCAATGACTGCAGGGATGAAAATTGAAAATTTCAATCCCAGTCCCAAATAAAGTCAGCAACAGTCTTACCAAAAAAGAAGGAACAAAGAAGCTTGTCCCACTCAGTATCAAATGCATCCCACGGCTAGTGGCTACCTCCACCTCTCTCATCTTCCAGAATGTTATAGGCCCATCTTAGAATTATAGGAATTTAGGCTTGGAAAGGACCCCATGATGTCAGTCATCTAGTTCAACTGCCTACTCAAAGCAGGTCCATCCCTATCTTTATCATCTCAGCCAAGGTTTTGTGTATCCAGGTTTTAAAAACCTCTTAAAGACCCTTAAAAAAATCTTGTCTGCTCATCAGTGCAGTTTCTCTTGACACATCAATAATGCGATTTTATATTTTCCACTACAAAGGTCTATGGCACAATGAGGCATGTTTGGTTCACTTGATGTAATCAATTTTCATGCTAAGATAATAGTGTTAGTTTGAATCATTTATGCAAACAATGCTTACTGGCGTGGAAGTCTGTGAGATTGCACGGAAGAAAGCAATCAAACTATCTGTCCCAACAGAGCAACCTTGCACAAATTTACAAGAGAAAAAAGTAGTCTTTTTCATTCTTTTTGTAAAATTGGTGTTTAAGTTAAAGCTACCAATGTTAACCACACATTGTGCTGTCTAAAGCAAATTTGTCAATGAAATGTCCCATGGGGTGGATCTGATCCATAGGGCTCCTAGAAATTTGAGGCAGAGCTCACCTGTGAAATCTGGGGTACAAAGCCCTGATGGAAACATTTTGATAGAGTGAGGGGAGGTTTCAGGGGATGAACAATGGCTCTGTTAATTGTTGGGTTGATACTAACACCACTTGCTTTGCCACTGCAGATGGGTTTGGATCCAGACTGGGAGAAGGCTTGTGGTCCAAATCTGTCTGTGAGTTGTAGTTAATATCTCACTAATGCCTGGAATTTTGGAAAGGACTATTTATAAAACAATAAACTGCTTGGATGATTTCCCAAATGAATATTCAAGCATGCCTTTGTTTGAAAATATCATGCTTTTATGTCTTAGTTGTTCTGGTCTTTTAAAATAAATTGTTATTATTTGCAAGAGACATTATATAGTAGTCTTGTCCCTTTCCATCTTTTCTTAAAACATTTACAATACGTAGATCAAAAATCCTTAAAACATTGGGGTTTTAAGCTACATCTACATCTACAAACTACATCTACCTGCCCACTTAGCCAGATAAGTATACTACTTCTATTATAACTACACCTTGGCTTATTTCTGTTTCATCTCCACTCTCCTGGTCCCCATTATCTACCAGGGGTTTTCATTCAATCAAGTGACTGTAGGCAATTCTTTTATGTTACAATTCTGTATATTATCATAGGTTGACACATTGCAAGGCCTTAATGGCAACTCAGGTAACCTACTGAAAAGAAAATAGTCTTTTTGGCAAACACAAATACTAGGGAGGACCAATGGCCAAGTTTAAATATTTTTGGCACCGGTGTTTTATAATAATAATAATAACAACAACAACAACAAAACAGAGCTTTTTGGAAAGATAGTGGCACTTTCTATACCACTTTGCACATGGAATTGTTGTTCATAACTGCAATAGTAACAAAAAGTAACTATGAAGTAATCTCTATCAATATAAAAAACAAAGGATCTAGCTTGTTTAACAGATCAGTATAGATAAAATGAGCAAATAAAACAATCTGCTGTTCATGATCTTCTAGTACCCTGAAAGAGTCATCTTTCATGGCTTCAGCATCTTCTCAGTGAAAATGACTTACATCTGGAGTGTCAAATTCATCAGGCCCCGCAGCCAGATAAATGGTGCAGGCCTGGTCCTTGGGCCAGATGAATGGCATAAATCTGGACCTGAAGGCCAGATCAGGCCTTGTATGTCAGATCCAGCATAGATTCCAGACCAGCCCAGTATAGTATCCGTGTACATTACTCATTTTGGACTGGCCCTGCATGAGTGCCTTGTATACAACATGTCCCAGACTGGTCCAGTTTGGACTTTTTGTGTAGAGCACATCCCATATCCGACTTGCGTGAGTACCACGTGCAGGGCTAAACCCAGCCATCATGCAGCACACATCCTAGACTGGATTGGCTTCAGTGGACAGGGTCGATCTAGTGCACGTCAGATGTAGTGCATAGGTCAACTACAAACCACGTGTGCAGCACCCTGGCCTGGATAACAGGGTTCTGCAAGCCAGATTTGGCCCACAGGTTGTATCTTTGACACCCCTATCTTACACCACTAAAGGACTTGCAGGATTTCCCCTTGTCAGCATAAGGAAAATCTGACTCTCACATTGCTCTGTGAGATTCTGAAATTGCTCTTGCAGAATATAAAGAAGCAGGACTAACTTCTCTGTGGTACTGTAACCAAGCTAGGACAGTTGGTATGGAAGATCATAAATATAACTCTCATATTACATAAATATAGAAGGGGAAAACAGCATAAAATGAAAATGATATTTCTTTTGCATTAGACACATTCATTGTTGGATAACAACTGTTAGGACAATAGAACAAACTACCTAGGGAAGTTACACAATAGGCCTCACTGGAAGTTTTCAAGACAAGGCTGAATAGACTTCTGTCTGAGACATGTTAGGTATAGTATATCCTACATACACGGAAGGAGGTAAACTAGATAACTCTGAGAATTACTTCTAATGATTATAGGGAGGATTCATCTTCATGTTCATTAGCTTTTGCTAATGCACATTAAATTTAGTACCTTCATTGTGAGGTATCAGAAAAAGATGCATTAGCCTATTTTAATGCACATTAGCAGAACCACTTTTTTGGGGGGGATGCTTTAATGCACATTAAAATAGGCTAATGCACACTAAAGTACACATATAGATGTGCCCAGTGTTATATAACCCATTATGTTTTCAAAGTATATGTCCTGTGGTCTTCAGTTGCAGCTGTGAGTGCTCAGTAGCTCAAATCATGCACCAGAAAAGCATGCATAGACTACTAGGGGTTACGAAAAGTTTCGATGAATCTTTTGTTTCAAAGGTGTTTTGATGGGTTTTGAGCTCAAAACACCGAAACCAAAATGAAACACGAGGCTCCAAAATGAAAAGAGGACACTCAAAATGTTTTTAAAATTTTGAAGCGTATCGAGTTTTGAAGCCGGGCTTGCAGGAAAATACAAACTAAGGAGAGGGAAGGAAGAAGGAGGATTGACATGTGTAGCTGGCCTGTGACTGTGAACCTTCCCTGAGGTTCCTTCCAATCCCAGTGCTCTGGGGGTAGGATGGAGAAAGAGCATAAAAACATTGTTTGAAATGAGCTTTGTCAGCTGTGCCTTTATCAGCTTTCTGAGCTGTGTCCTCCAACAGCATCAGGAACATCAGGAAGGCTTTCACTTCCTGCTTGTTAATCTGTTCCTAGCAAGTGGGATCCAATCCTTTCCAAAATACCTATATAGCCTTTCCTAATCCATTCTTTTCAATTTATTCCTCCCCACAAATCCTCTTTTTGTTTTGATTATTCTCTGTAATTCCTTCTCCACATAAAAGAAATATATGTTTTCTGTGACAGTCTGCATTGACTGTGCAGGAAAACACACCATACATTACACAACATATATGTATATATTACATAAATACATATATTAAATTACAAAAACAAACACAGATTTTCCAGAACACCAAACATGAAGCATGCTGGAAAGGTAGGTGGCTGCTCTTCTGGCCACGGTGGAAGAGGTGGCAGAGGGAGAGCTCTAAGTCTCCTCCCACTCCACATAGCCTAAAGCTTAGATGCAGCCTCCTTCCAACAACTGGCAGCCATACTGCTTTTGCTGCTAGTGGCACCAAGGAGATGGGAGCAGTGTCTGCATCCCTTCCAATAACACCTGCCACAATAATAACAACCCTGAGCACCACCACCATGACAACAACAAGCAGCACCAGCATGGCAGTTTCCTTCACCCCCATTTCACTTCCCATGCTAAGCCTTCTAGTGCCAGAGGAAGAGCTGGAGCTGGAGCTGAGTGCCCTAGCAAGGAAAATTCTGGGGAAGGAGGGAGAATCAGCTGAGGTTGTGCTCCATACCCTTCAAGTTTCCCCTGGAACCAGATCTCCTCCCTCAGGAGGCACTTAGGAGGAGGTTGTGGTAGAGGTTGTGGAGGCAAGTGGCTCAGCTGAGTCTGCTCCTCCTGTTGCTGTGCATCTGCCTGCTGAACAGGGGGAAAAGGCAGTATTTGCACATGCACCCGCATCCCAGAAGTGAGGGGATAGTGTGGTCTGGGATTATTTTAAGATGGCAGATAATCTCACACATGCTATCTGCTTGCACCACCAAGTGAAAACCAGCCAGGGCAAGAGAGTGAAATCTATGAGCACCATGGGGATGCTGATGCATCTCTGTAGGCACCACCCTTTTGCCCTTGCTCCTCCTTAGCCTGGCACCAGGGGAAGCATGCCCAAAGGGAAGTCCCCCTCTTGCTCCAAAGTCCCCTTCCCCACAAAGCACAGGCAGGCCATGCTGGAACAGTGGGGGAAAGGTGGACACACAGGGGGGCGCATTCCCAAGGTGAGCGAGGCCACCCAAAGCATATGGGAGATGCTTGCTGTGGATGGCCAGCCCTTCTCCTTTGTTAAGTGACCAGGGTTCAGGCAGCTCATGGCCCCTTTTTACCTTCAACGGGACTGTGGTGCCCTCCCTGTATGAGGCATGCAAAGAGTACTTGAGGGAAGAGCTTCCCAAGGCAGGTCTGCAGGTGGCCTTACACTTCACCTTGGACATCTGGAACAGCTGGGGTGGAGATCATGCCTACTTTTCCCTCACAGGGCATTGGTGCAACCAGACAGGCTGTCAGTGCGCAAGAGGCTGCTCGCCAAGGTGATGAGAACCATGCAGCAACAGAGATCATGGGGGTCATGAACTGCATGGTGCAGGGGTGGCTCATTGGACAGGGTGAGCTCACCCATAGGTTCATGGCCACCAACAATAGTGCCAATATAGTCAAGGCCATCTGTGATGCCAAATTTGCTGGCATCCAGTGTGAGACACACAAGCTGCACCTCATAGTGAGGGATGTCTTGGAGGGGAATAGGGCTGCCAGTGAGGGTGCTGTCACAACCAGCCACCTAACTTTGAAATGCAGGAAGGTGGTAGGCTACTTCCACCACAGCTTCAGGGAGGGCAAAATGCTGCACAACAAACAGGCAGAGATGAACATCCCACAACACAAAATCATGCAGGATGTAGAAACTTGGTGGAACTCCCCTGATTTGTGGCTTGAAAGGCTGGTGGAACAACAGAATGCCATCCATGAAATGGCCTTGCATGGGGAGATTGGGCTCAGTGGCTTGGTTAACACAGCTGGGTGGGGTGCCATCACCCATATTTTGGTGGTCCTCAAGCTCTTCCGTGGCCACCAAAAGCCTCAGCAAATTCCTTTTGATGATAAGGCCTGTGAGATTGAAGACAGGTAGTTGGATGTTATTGTATTTGATAAATTTTCAGTGTGCACTCATTCTGGTGCACAATTGTTGCTTGGCGTCCCCTATGTATTTTCCATCAGGGCATTTGGTCCCCTGTTGGAGATATGTATTGTGAAGATATCTCCATACCAGAGTCATTGTTGACAGGTTTTGCATGTCTTGTCATGGCATGGCCTGGATCCATTCAGTGTGTTTGGGCTTCTGGTAATGAGGTTCGCAAGGTTCAGTGCTTATTTGAATTTACAAACCATTTTTCACAGACGAGCCTATGAACTGCACTTCATCAACCTCCTAGGTACTTGAACTCATGGACTCAATAAAAACACTGGAGTTATGACACACTACTACCTGCCGGACATCTGACTCCCCAGGTAACTCTCCACTTTTTACCTGCTACTTCCCCCTTCCCCCTCACCCTAACCTGTCTCTCACCCCCTGATGCCTCCATTTCCATTTTCACTGACTGGCTTTCTTGTGTGCATTGCATGACAGCTTCCGGCTTCTTTATTATACTTTATTATATTATTATTTATTTATTTATATTCTTTATTATATTATTCTTTATTTATCATCTAGGAAGAGCGCACACACCAACTGTGGGTGCTTCCTCAGCCTGACGAAGGGTTTTCAGGCCCAAAGCTTGCTAAGATATATTTTGCCAACTATTCAGTTGGTCTGCTAAAAAATATCAGATTGATCCAAAGAACCTTGTTTGCCATGTCCTTAGACAAACACAGCTACAACCTACACCCCTAGCACCTGTCCCCAGTCAGCTGACCAGAAGGAGGAAGGGCCTTGGGCACATCTAAGCACAGAGAGAGCTACTATGCCTGCTGTTTTCATCCCCCTATGCCTGCACACTCACACGTCATGAGTTTTGCTCTGAACAGTTTGGGGTACAGTTTCCCAAAACCCCCTGCATCTATCTCCTTGAAATGTGACAGGTTTCATGGACTTAGAATGGGCTACCATACCTGCTATTTTAATTGGAATCAGACAAAGTTTATAGGCATTTTCATGATTCCCCATTTAGCCTATGGGTGAAACATCGAAACGTGTCGAAGCAGCATTGAGACATTGAAACTGTTTCGGTGAAATGAAACAGAACAGTGCTTCAAAATAGTGAAATGAAACACTGTCCCTTCAAAACAGCAAATCTGAAATTGAAACAAAACATTGTCATTTTGCACAGCCCTAGTGACAACCCATGAAGAGTTTAGTTGCAATGACTTGTCAATGGTACATAGGGTTACTTGTCAATAGTAACCCTGAGGCAGACACAGAGATAATTTTCCATTCAACTCTCTCAATAATGAGCTCCTGCTTTCTTTTCTTGTATACACCCAGAAAGTCCTAACCCGAGCACTTTCAACTCTCTGTCTAGCTTCCAATTCCCTTCAGTCTCAGCCTCTGCACCTATCACATCCCAGTAGGTCATTATCTGATCTCTGCCCTACCATAAAGATCATAGGAGAAAACTGGCCTCAGAGACTTTGTGAGAATGACCTAGTTCTGTAAGGATGACCTGAGATTGCATACTTCTGCTCACATACTAAGGATGCCGTTTGTCTAGATAGCCATGCGCGTGCCTGCTCTGTGGATGTCTGAACTTCCAGTTTGCAGAATGTTCACTAAAACAGAACCTAGCTGTGACCTAGGAATACTGTCCATTCAATAACAGTTCCTTATGTAAAGATCAACCACAACATTCACTAAATATCTGGGATTAAATGCCTTAAAACCCCTAATTAAGGACGTATGGCAGCACATTTAACTTACAAATCTACTTTTGCTAATGTGTTCTGTAATATTTGCTTAACTGTTCTTCCATCTCTCAGCCCTTGCTTTCCCTGTTACATTTTGGATAATTACCCAGCTGTTTATGGGCAGCAAAATGGGTTGTCACTCAGAAGCATTGTTTCAGTTATTTCCTCCCAGAAGATAAACAGGTAGACCTGTTATGAATACAAATAAAAGATGAACCCTTCAGACATTCCTCCTCTGAATTCAATCAAATTTGCCCATATGAAGTGCAAGGGGTTTTTCCGTAACATGGAGCCATGTGAGTGGCTTTATGTGTTCTTTGTGTAGTTAGAATTTTTAGGTTAAATTCTGTTTACCTTCCTCAGCCATTTTTTGCTAGGACTCTGTCACATCTCTGAATAAACATGAGAAGAAAAGTTTCTGCATTTTGAAAAGTGAGAGCTATTTAATCTGCATATCTAATTTTCCTAATATGTTCTTTGATCCCCTTACAGCTGAATCAACTGGGGGCAGCCTTCAGCATGAGTACAAAGCAAGGCTTAAACGCATGTCTCTGGAACCAAAATAACTTGCTTTAATTGCTCTTCCACTATGCTCCTACAGCGTAAGACATACTGCAGGTCAGGTGTGGGCAACTTGCAGCACATGTGCCACAAGTGGCACGAGCAGCTTCTGCATGTGGCACACAGTAGACGGGGTGGGGACAAGCAGCATAGCTGCAAATAAGTCAGGAAGCAGAAGGCATAGCAACAGCTCAGGCAAGGAAAGGGAATCAGAGTGGTACTCAGAAAGTATGCAGGGTTAATTTGTGGCATGCCTGCCGAAAAGGTTGACCCACACTGCTGTAGCTTATTTGTACATTTGCTTATATTGCTTATAATCAACAATGAAGCATTTGGAAATATCTTATAAAACCTTTTTCATGACTTCAGTTTATGCAGAGAAATCTCTATTTTTTAAGAGATGAGAACATATCTCTATGGCTCCATCTCTCATACACAGCATGCTAGATGAAAGAATTTTTCTTTGAAATTTCTACAGAAAAATCTTGAGCACGCTAGCAAAACGTGAACACCTGTAAGAGACAGTATTGACTGTAGATAGCTTTTGAGAACAAGAAATGCCAAATTGTTGCAAAACATTAAAATAATTGTAATTCTAACAGGGGTAATATTATAAAACATCAGAAATAGTTGCTTTTCAAAGGCAACTAAGTTCTCACAGACTTGCAAGGAAGTCCTAATAATTCCACTATACCAGACAGCCAGTTATGAAGACAATTATCACCCAAGATAGCTAATTCTTTCAGGAAAGGCTTTCAGTTTTCATTAATCTTTGTGTGAACAGGGAAGGGAACAGGAGTAAGAATAGAAGCAGTTTGTTCCCACCTCCGTTCAATTAAGTGCTCCCAGGCGGCCTTCGCTCGGACTAGGGATAGTGTCTGTCCTGGGCTCGCAAGTGGACACCATAGGCTACCCCTGACATCAGGGGGTCCCTTTAACTCACCAGCCATGACTTGGGATGTTACCTCAGTGGAGGGGTTCCCCCTTGGGGCAGCCTCCAGGGTCATCATGCCTCCCGGCGGGCACTCACAGGGCTCCAACCTTCCCTACACCCTGGCCACTCGCCACCTTGGGTTGCCTATCTTCAGGCCCCTTTTGGTGTCCTCAGCTTTTCCCCAACTCCTGCCCACAGCTCGCCTGCTGCGTGCCTAGGTCTTCGGGCCCGGTATAGGGTCCGCAAGGACCTCCAACCTGGTCCTTCTAATAAGGCTTCCTATCACTCTAAACTAATCACCCTGTGATGTTACGTGCCTATCTCACCACCGAGATAACCAAGGTTCCTAAACTAATGGACCAGAAGGCCCACAAGGGTGCCTCTGGGCCACATGCTTCGCCCTGGGCTCAGGTTCCCCTGCCCTGGTGGCTCACCCACTGGGGTGTTGAATCCCTGTCTCTTCCCAAGGCCGCTGTGGGCCATGAAGGTCCACTGTCCAACCCTGCTTTGTGTCTTCATCCGCCCTCTGGTGCGGCCCAATGAGGCCCCATTGGACCCACCCCTCTATTACCTCTTCTCTGGACCCTCCATGGGTGCTGCCACTGGCTCTGCTGCGGGTGCAGCTGCTGCATCCCCTGTCGGCATTGCTCCCACCTTCACTGCCATTTCTGCAGCTCTCCAGCTGATTCTGCTGCCAGCATTACAACAAACTTCCCTGATGGCTCTGCTATTAACGTACAGCTGGCTTCCCTGTCGGCTCTTCTACCGATGATGTAGCCGGTTTTCTTGCCAGCTGTACCGTCAGTGTCACTGCTGATTCTCTAGGAGCCTCTCCTAGCTCCACCCCGGCTTTCCATGCCACTGGGTGTGGCAGCTGATTCCCTCCAAGTGAGGGCTCTTCCCTCCAGCCTCCACACATCAGCCGCCCCTCTGTCTTATCAGGGCCACTTTTTATGTCTCCTGGATGGTGTCTCCCGCCCACGCTGCTCAGCCACAGCTGGACATACATGCAGCTAATCACTTTCACCAGTGGTTTCGCTGCACACCCCTCCCCTGGCTTTTCGGGCTCTACGGGAGGTAAGTGGGACTCTCTTTTGGCCTGGGGCTCTCCTGTCACCCCACTTCCCTTGGGACACAGCTATATTCACCTCACAACCAAACCAAAAAAGACTACACTCTATATGCCATACTTTACAATACATTAGGAAAAAACATAACTTGTTTCCCTTACCAAAGGATCTAGGCCCTGTATACATAACATAAAATAGAAGTATTGCATCTATTGTTGCATCTGGAGGAAATAAGAAAAAAAACCCACAATTTTCTGAGTGGGTGGGTTTTATTTTTCTGTCATTGTTTGCATGTCATCAGTCTGAAATCTCATAAAATGCTCAAGTATGCTATTCACAGTAAATTACTGCAAGGGGTGCTACATAACAATCCACCCCACTGATATCTTCTACAAAATTATAGGAGTGATGTCTCAATAGCTCACAGCTCACTAATATGTACAGATGATCAAAAGTGGTGTGATCTAATTAATTTAATTGTCATTTGATTAATTTGATTAATTTTAAATGTATTTTACATATTTTTAATTTTAAAAACATTTACAGAAATATTGTTTAAATGTTTTATTATTTTATTCTTATTCTTTTTTTTCCTATCTTGATTTTTATTCTTATTTTTTTATTTTCCTATTTCTATGGTATCAAGTTAACTTTATTTTCAGCATAAATCCGTATTTTTTTACGTCACTCAAACGATTAGCCCTACAAACAGGGTGCTGAAATTCCCCAAGCACTTATAATATAAGCACAAATCTGCACCCTGAAAATTATATATATCTGCACACATATTGGAGTGTTGTGGTGCAATAATTGGAACACCAACAATGTACTCCATGCATTATCTCACAAGGGGTCCCAATCCCGGAAGATGCCTGGAACCCCTTCTTCTGCACTCACATTCCTGCACTGTTGGGCACTGTTGTTCAATGTTTCCCTTCCATTCCCAGACGCTGCTCACCACCTGTCTGGGTCCCACCATCACTGCGGACTCCCCCCACACCCCTCAACTAGAGGCAATATACTTACGAGACAAATAGAACTGTTGAATGAATTTTTAAATGTTATTTATAGAAACACTCAACAGTAACTGCATTTAGCATTGATCAATCACACCCTTTCCATCTGTACCAGCCAGAACAGGTGCAGCCATGCAATTCTGCACATTGGCTCCCTGATCAGTATTTGAATGCTGATCATAGGAGACACCATGCCCTGCCTGCCCATGCCTCTGACCACTGCCTCCTGTACTACCCACTGAATACCTCCACGCTCCACGCCCCCCCCCCGGGTCTTGCAAATACTGTGGAGCATGCAGATTGCCAAAATGAATACCATTATGTTTTCTGGCTCCACACTGAGCCTATGGTTCAGTGACCTCCACCATGCTTTTAGATGGCCAAAGGTGCATTCAACAGTCATCCAAAATTTGCTGAGGAAGTAGTCGAATACTGTCTTTTGCCAGTCAGTAACTTGTCCTCCATCTGGCTTCATAAGCCAGGGCAGGAAGGTGTAAGCTGCATCTGTTATGATAATCAGGGGCACAGCAATACTCTGGATCACTGCATCAGGAACCCCAGGAGCATATTGTCGTTTCTTCATCATGCCAGGCAGCAAATAATTTTGAAGGACACACATGTTATGCGCGCTGCCTTCCCAGCCTATATAAATATTAGCGAACCATCTTCAATGATCAACTATGGCATGGAGGATCACAGAGGCAAATCTCTTCCTGTTGGTGAATGACTGGCTACCCTGGTATGGGGATAGGACTGGGGTGTGTACGCTGTCCAATGTACCCATGCATTTAGGGAATCTCATGGCCTTGAAGTCTTCACAATTTCCCTAGGATTTATTGAGGAAGATGAAGCTGTTTGAAATTATGTCCTGAAGCAGCTGGCATACCTCATATATCACCACCGCTGCTGTATAGGGAACCACACTGATCTGGTTCCTGACGAAGTGGAGGCTGGTACAGGTAGCCAATGTCATGATGGCCATGGCCACCCACTTTTCTGGTGTGATGGGTTGATACATGACAGTGTCATGGCACTCGATGTGCAGTGATAGCAGTGAAACTGTGCACAAATGTCTCCCTGTTCATGCACAAGCTCTCAAGTCACTGTTGGTCATCCCAAGTCAACATTATGATGCGCTTCCACCAGTCATAGCTTTCCGCATGACTGAGACCCTTTGTTCATTGCTCCGTATGTTGATCCACAGAACCCTATCAGCCTCAAGATCCATAGATCAGTTCTCCAACTCCAGCTCACAGCCTGTTGACTGATATAGCAAGGTCTGAGAAGCTGATACCATGTGTTGCCACTTTTGTAGGCAGTCCATCATAGCTTGCATTGCACTCAGTAGCAGTATCTGTGCATTATTGAGTCTCCATTCTCTGATTGGACACCAGGGCATGCAACAGCATTTGGTTCTCCTCGCAGATTCCATCACGATTCATCAAAATCATGTTGTTATGCAGGACACAACAGTTACTGTTTCTGTCAGAGCACAACCTGCTTGTGCTAAGGGGGTTGACTAGGTAGGGCTTTTTAATAGGGTCATTAGCATTATAAAAGCCTTGTTCCTTACATTTCAATTCCAACAAACCTCAGGTTCCTATAACTTCCCCTTCTCTAAAAACTTGACGTGTCACATGCGGAGGAAGGGGGGAGTTGGGCAGGCCTGGGGCTGGGGCTACTGCCCAGCTGGGTGGTGTGTGGGGCTTGGGGCCCAGGACAGCAATGTGCAGCCACAGAGTCCCTTCATGGAGCAGGATGGGGCCACAGGTGGCTCATTTCGGGGTGGAGGTGGGGCTAGCTCCTGACTGCTTCACGCAGTCCTGGAAGGGTAGGGGGCCCGTACTCTCCAGATCTGTGAATGGGGTATTCAGGGTAGGCTGTCCACTGCGGACTTGACCTCCCAACCTGCTGCCCTCCCCTGGGTCCTCTGCAGCCCAGCGTGTGTGACCCAGTGCTTCAGGGAACAGCAGAGCTACACAGGGATCTCCATACCGCTGTGAGCTCTGCACTGCTCTGGCAATGCATTCTCCATGTGTGGGGGCAGGGTAGAAAGTGATATGGGGTTGTGCCACTCACTGCAGTCCCACATGCAGAGGACGTGTCACTAGGCCAGCACCAGGGCAGGGGGCACTTGCATCCCTCAGGTCTGTGCATGGGGTAAAGCAGGGCAGATGCCAGCTGTGGGCTCAGGCTTCCACCCTGCTGCCCTCCCCTGGGGCCTCTGTAGCCCAGTGGTTATGACCCAGCACAGTAGGACAGAGCTCAGACACACAAGAAAGCTGCTTACCACTGCGAGCTCTGTGCTGTCTGGTGAGATGTCCTTCATGTGCAGGGCTGTAGTGACCAGCACAACTCTATGCCACTTCCCTCACTGCCCCTGTGCCACAGAGGACACATCACCAGGGAATCATGAACCTTGCAGCGGCAAGAATATCCCTGCACAGCTCTGTTGTTTCCTGCAGTGCTATTTAAATCACCAATTGTGGGGACTTTATCAGAGAATTTGCAATTTTTTATCAGGGAAAATCCAGATCCCTGGTGATGTCTCAGCAGGTGAGGATGCCCTGGAGACCTCTGTCCCTGTGCATTCATGGCAATCCAATATCTCCATTAGCTGCAGCCAGCTGAAAAAGGATGCTTTAGAGGTGCAGGTTGAGGGGAACAGGGGTTCCTCATGGCTATTGTTGGGCAAAGTCTGGGGATTTTTTCTGAGCACAGAACCCCCATGCTCTGGGATTGTTGCAAGTTTTGGTATCAGTCAGTGGCATTCACCAGGCCTGCCAAGGGTCTCCTAAAACATTCACTACACTCAAACACCTGCAAATTATAGTGAAACTTGGTGCACAAGGGGGCTTACCACACAAAAACTGTAGTGACACCTTAACGACAAAGGAGTTCACCACACATCATTTAGTGAATTACCGTGTACACATGACAGACTAATGACTGCACTATTTCAAGTTGCATCATCACAAACTAAACTACATTGGGATGGGGGTTAGTTTATGATGACACAAAGTCATTTAATTTGCCCAAAACTCATGCATGTGTAAAGTGGGATGCCATTAAGCTACACAAAAGGACAATTTTTGTCACATGTACAAGAACCCTTATATTTTCATTCCAATACTTTGGATAAATTTGTTCTAAAATAATTATATTAAAATTATGGTCAGAATGGGGCACTATTAGTTAAGGAATTGAAGATTTCTAGGGGGAGAAAATCAAGGCCAGGGGCCTTTCCATTTCTGAGTAAAGGTATATATGATCTTACTTGAGATTCAGAGGTGAGATAATGATCTCTTTGTAGCTTAACAGATAGCATTTCCTTCCGAACTACCATTTCCTTCCCTATCAGCAGTTAAATTATTACACTTGTTTTTAAAAAACAAGACCCATGTATCTTTAGGGTCTTGATACACATCAGGAATTACACTAAAATGTTTTGTCCCTTTGGCTATAATTTACCAAAAACTTTGATTATCATCATTCTTCCTGCACCTCCCATAGTTCCTCCCATAACCTCATTTGATATTGGCTTTTTTTCTTATTTATCAATTTGGTAGATTGCTATAATCTTCTTGATCTATTGGAAATTAACATAGTCATTTTTAGACTTATATTGCTCCAAGACATCTCTTAAATCATCTTTAGCTTGAGAGCAGTCCTCATCAAACCAGGATTTGTGCCCCTGATGGTGCTTATTCCTAGCAAAAGTACTCTCTTTTGTAAGGGCATTTTCCAACTATTGGACAACTACTTCATATTGTGTTATTGCTTCTTGGGGTTCTTGTACTCTGAGAATATAAGATAAGTGGCCTGAGACTATTGCTAATAACTTTAGAAGTGAAGTAAGCTTGGAGTGTTTTTTTTTGTCTCAGTTATCCAGGAAGCAAGGCGTTTTTGTGAAATGCTTCTCATATAAGAAGCAAGGAGTTTTTGTGATATCTTTTAAAGGACCAAACATATAGTTAGAAGTGCTGCTGGACAAGCTGAATCAAGTGCCCTTTCTTAGATATAAAGGGATTTGATGCCCAAAAGCTTCTTCAACAACTCTCCCAACTATACAGCTAGTCCATCAGAAATATCACAAAAACTTCTTGCCTTCAGAAGTGAAAACTTTTGAGAAGCATTCACCAAAGGTGATTAGGGCATGTAACCCTACAGTTGAATCAATCAGTTAAATTAATTGCCTTTAATATTTAAATTGTTCCTTATACTAATCATAAAGATTATATAAGAAATACTGAAAATACTGAACTGGCACCTTAAGTGCAGGCAGTTTCCAGAAATGGTTAAACAGTCCCTCAAGGCAAAGATGTTACAATATACTTGCAGCAAATAAGAAAATTCACATGCTTGTCTTCAAAACTTCTAGAGTTGCTTAACAGAATGAGGTTTAACTAGGACCAGCCTAGCCATTTCTTCCATCTAGGCTAAATTCCAGCCGTGTTACTGTCAACTCTCATCTTTTATAAGGCTGTCCCTCAAAAGACATCTTTGCAACTACCTCAATGGTACAGGATTGGTATAGAGCAGGGGTGGGAAATTATTTTGGGTGGAGGGCCACTGACTGAGTTTTGGCAAGCCATCGGAGCACATGACAGGCAGCCAGGGTCAGACAAATATTAATTTTCTAAAATTTCTAGGGGCCCTGTGAGCTGGATAGAATGGCCTGGCAGGCTGCATTTGGCATTCAGGCCGCATTTTGCCCACCCCTGTTATAGAGGGTCTCATCCAAAATCCATTGCATGGAGGTTTTGAACCAGACTCAATCAATTTTGCCAACTGCATTTATATGATCACAATGCGAATAGATGCTCATAGCAAAAAGCATGAGATAATCTGACAAATATTTTTGTATGCAAGAAAAACCAGAGAAACACCACGTGTATTTTTACTCCAAAGCCCAAAACAAACCGCATGCCTACAGAACTTAATTAATTCTATGGTATCTACTGATCTTGGACTTTTACACTCAAAGGTCTCAACAACTAAATTTCAGTGGTTTCCATTATATTATAAATACTTATACACAATATCTTAACTTAGGGCTGGATTTTCAAAGGTATGTAGGCACCCTAAGATGCAGAGAGGTGCTTAGTGAGATTTATTAAATTATCTGAGTTGAGATAGGTATCTAACTCCCATTGAAAGCAATGCAAATCATTATTCTTTACATTTGTTTTTTTAATAGAAACTTTAGAAACCTCAACTAATGTGAAGAATTTGGCATAACATTCTTCATATCCATTTAGCCAATTATCATGCTGTTGAAAAATATATAGGTCTTTTAAAAAGTCCACATGGAACTGCTTTTCTGCTAACTATATATCCAATGCATGTCTTAAATGGACAAAATTCTCCCATGCCATTTTAAATCAGGAAAATAATTCTGATATAACTAGAATTTCCATTTTCTACAGTTTCAAACTTGTACACCTGATTATCGCTTCCATATCCTTTCTTTGTTTCTTTCTTTCTTACTTTTTTTTTTTTGCATCTACAGCAGGGTTGGTATCCTACAGCTCACGAGCCAGATCTGGCCTGTATAGAGGTATGATCTGGCCCAAGAAGATCTGATTTGGCACACTAGATTGGTCTGACAGAGATAGAATATGCCACGTATTCCCTCCACAGCACTCTCCTTCCACTGCTATTCTTCCATGTCTGCCCTTATCGTCACTGCAGAGGGATTTGGGATCAGTGGGGAGGGTAAGAACAGGCAGCTGGCTGCTCCAAGACTTGTGGCCTGCAACAGGGGGCCAGGTTGTGAAAGACATCCCACACCAGCAAAAGATTGCCTATCCTTTAAAGTAATCTTAAAAAGAGAACAGTTGCAATGAATTAGAGGCTCAGCTCCTAGGCAGTCAAAGCATTATAGATGAAGAGGGTATCAGCAATACACTTCTAGCCATGTCCCCAGCCTTTCTATAACAGTAGCTGGCAGCTTGAAGATGTAGCAGCTATTGTAATTGGAGAGGGGGCCCTTGTAAGGGTGAGAAAACAAATACTCATTTTTTGCTGAAAAACAATTTTTGCATCTTTTCAGTTGGAGAGAAATCTCTGCTGAGAGCCACAGTTAAAGAAAACACTGCAAACACACGTTTTGAAGACAAAATTGATAACCTTTACCCTCTAAAGCCTCTTTGTGCTATGTTTAGAGATATCAGAGAATCCATGAACTTGTCATTTCCCCTTGTACTTTTTATGGTTCTTCCTTGTGTGCATACATGCTCCAGCACTTCAGTGAAGGAAGGCTTAGGAAACACTTGTGATCTCAGTTGTATGTTATCAATTCTTGAAGTTGCTGGTACCAATGGTTTCTATTGTGATAGTGTGTAAGGGTCCTAATCAAAATTAGAGTGCCAGTGTGCTGAGCTCTATACCACAGATGAGAGAGAACTTCTGCTAACAGAGTTAACAGTTTAAAAGATACACAACAGGTAGAAGGCAAAGGGCAAGGATAATACACAAGAAAATGAATATATTGAAAAACTGACAAAGCTTCATTTTTTTTCTTTCTTTTTTTCTTTTTTCTTTTTAATTGAAGAGAAACAATGAGGAATGATAGGAATATAATGTCATAGAAAAGTAGGTCTGGGAGGGAACTCAAGAGGTGATCTAGTTCAACTCCCTGCTCAAGGCAGGATCATCTCTATCTAAACCATATACCACACAATGCCTTAAACAGCAAGAACCCTAAGTTTCCATAGGTAAAGCAGAGGAACAAGAGCACTGCCAATGTCCTGACACTGCAAAGTCAATGCACTTGAGAAATCCAAGGAAGAGGACCAATTCCCTCTCTCTTCCTCCCATTTCACTCCCTGCATTCCTTCTCCCTGCAAAAAAAAAAATACCTCACACACTGCAGAGGAATGTCAAAAAGAACAAAACAAAACCCCACAGTCCATGCTGATCCAATCATGGGGTCAAATTCCTTCCTGGTCTGTAATGTGGCAAGCAATTGGTCTGACCCTGGGAAGAGATGGCACCTACCTCACACACAGAGGTAAGACCCCGTTCTCAACCAGGATGGCAAATCTTCTAGATAGGGCTTTAAACGAAGATCACCAGGGATGAGAAAACAATGACTGGAGCATGTCCAGGAACCAGTGAACAAGAAAGCTTCAAAGTTGGGGACAATAGGAGAGCCACTTTTTCAAGAGCTGAGGGAATGGTTCTTTCTCAGTGTAACAGGAAATAGAAGGTCTCAGTTGGAGGACTTAGATGCCTGGAACATGGGGAACAAGCAGGAGGAGCTAGCTTTCCTACCCTCCAGTGGATATTATGAACTAATAGGGATTATGGAGACCTGGTTAGATTCCTCACATGATTGGAACGTAGCCATAGAGGGCTACACCCTGCATAGAAGGGGCTGAGTAGGGAAGAAAGGTGGAGGTGTAGCTCTGTCTGTAAGGGAGCAGTACACCTCCTTGGAGTCCGACACTGGCTCCAAAGAAGAGTGGCTCGAAACACTCTGGGTCAAACTATGGTGGGGAGGGGGGAGGAGGGGCAGTGAGAGAGACCTAACTGTATGTGTATACTACACACCACCAAACAAGGGAGAGGAGCTCACTCTGGAGTTCTCTTGAGAACTGGCAGAGGTCGTGCATGCATAGGACATGATCATCATAGGTGACTTTAATTACCCAGACATCTCTTGGGAGGAATACTCAGCTAAGTCAGACTGATCATGTTGCTTCCTAACCTGTATCAAAGAGTTCTACCTGACTTAGGAAGTGCATGGGCCGACCAGAGGTAATGGTCTCCTAGACTTGGTCTTCATCAAAGAAGACAATATGGTGAGGGACTTGAATATAAAGGGTAGCCAGGACAACAGCAGCCATGAAACTATCACATTCACTGTCCATCACAAGGCAGGCAAATCAGCTAGCAGTGTTGAAGTTCTGAACTTAAAAAAAGTGAATTTCAACAGGCTCAGAGCAATAATAGGGGAAGCCCTGTGGGACCAGAGACCAAAAGTGAAAGGAGTGCATGAAGAGTGGTCATTCCTCAAGGACACAATCCTCAAAACACAAAAGAAGTTCATTCCCATGCAGAGGAAAGGTAGCAGAAGGGCTGCTTAATAGGGATGTCATGGTCCTCTTGAAAAAGAAGAAAGAGGCATACAAACAATGGAAGCTTGTGACAGTCCCCAAGGAGGACTATACAACAATGGCCCACACTTATAGGGAGCAAATTAGAAAGGCTGAGGCAGCAACTGAATTTAAACTAGCAACAGAAATCAAGGATAATAAGAAGTCTTTCTTTAGGTATATAGGGAACAGGAGGAAAACAAAGAGAAGCATTGCTTAACAGTTCAGAAAAGCTGGTTACTGACACTCAGGAGAAAACTGAACTCCTGAATGACTACTTTGTTTGGTTTTTCACCTGACTAAGGGGAAAATCATACTAGATAAGGTTCAGAATGGGCATGGTAGTAATGACTGCCTTCCTACTGTTGACGTTGGGCTGGTGCATGATTGATTAGAGAAGTTAGACATTTATAAGTCAGCAAAGCCAAATGAACGTCATCCGAGAGTACTGAAGGAGCTGGCTGAAGTCATTGTGGGACCTCTGGTGAAACTTCCAAAACTCGTGGCACTCAGGGAAGGTCCCTGAAGACTGGCAGAGGGCCAATGTTGTGCCCATCTTCAAGAAGGGGAGGAGAGAGAACTTGGGTGACTATAGGCCAATTAACCTAATTTCTATCCCAGGGAAAATCCTGGAAAAATTCATCAAGGAGCCTATGTGCAATATGCTTGCAGGAAATATGATTCTGAATGACAGCCAGCATGGCTTTATTGTGGGCTGGTCTTGTCTTACCAACCTCATCTCCTTCTATGACCAGGTAACTCACCACCTAGACAAGAGAGAGAAGGTCAAAATTGTATACCTAGACTTCCAAAAGGCCTTTGATCTGGTATGCCATGATATTCTCAAGGGAAAACTGGAGGATTGCAGGCTTAACTGCTTGACAGTTAGGCTGGGTAGAACCCAAAGCATTCTAATGAATGGTTCTGTGTTGTCTTGGTGAGAAGTGGCTAGTGGTGTCCCTCAGGGGTCTGTGCTTGGTCCAAGGCTTTTCAACATCTTTATCAATGATTTGGATATGGGGGATGAAGACATCACTGGCCAAGTTTGTGGATAACACCAACTTATGAGACAGCATGGTCAAGCTTGAAAACAGGCTGCAGATATAGGTGGACCTAGACAGGCTGGCAAATTGGGTAGATCAGAACCAGTTGAAGTTCAAAACTGAGAAGTGTAAAGTGCTCCATCTGGGGATGAACACTCCTCAATGTACTTACAGGCTCAGTAGTGCCAAACTAACTAGCACCATGACTGAAAGGAACCTAGGGGTAATAATAGACCATAGTATGAACACGAGC
>JAGPOW010002742.1:3006955-3078651 GCA_030014935.1 Caiman crocodilus | reverse complement strand
ATCAGTGTGAGGCTGTAGCCAGCAGGGCAAACAATACTCTGGTATGCATCAACTGATGGATCTCAAAAAAAATCAAGGGAAAAATTCTTCTGCTTTACTCAGGACTGGGAAGACCACAGCTGAAGTACTGTATACAGTTCTGGGTGCTGCGCTTCAACAAGGACATGGGAATGCTTGACAGAGTCCAGAGAAGAACCAACCGTATGATCAAAGACTTGCAAGGCAACCCATGTGAGGAAAGGCTGAGGGACTTGGGCTTCTTCAGCCTAAAAAAGAGAAGGCTTAGAAGGGACTTGGTAGCAGCTTACCACTAGATCAGGGGCATACACCAAGGGCTCAGTGAACAGCTGCTCACCGGGGATCCTGGGGGGAATATAGGCGCAATGACCACAAACTCCTGGAAGACCATTTCAGGCTTAACTCTAGGAAAAAATTCTTCACAGTCAGGGTGTCCAGACTGTGGAATAAACTCCCTTCAGAGGTGGTGCAATCACCTACCCTGGAAATCTTCAAGATGGGACTGGACAGTCACCTCACTGGGGTCATATGACCCCTAGTTGTCTTTCCTGCCTAGTGCTGGACCCAATGATCTTGTGAGGTCCTTTCCAGTCCCTTACAATCTATGAGTCTATGACCCTGAACAGGGGAGAAGGATGCCTAAACAGGCACCTCTAGGTTTTTCAGTCCCAGTGGAGCATTGGGTCACCCCAGTCAAAATCCTACAACCAATGTTTTTTCAGAAAGGCAGAGAGGAAAAAGAAAAACCTGACATCTGTAGCAACAGTAGGAGACAGAAGGGGAAAAGTTTCCTTCCTGGCATCAAGTTGCAACCAGAAAAGCCTAGAAACATGTGAAAACCAAACCATCTCCACTGAAATACTGGAGGCTGCAAACACAACACTACACATCATGGGTCCTATCTGAAAACCCCAAACTCCCCTTTCTGTCATCCTATCTCCTTCATGAATTTATCCCAACTCCTTTAATCGTCTTTCATAACCATAAACTCTGCTTCATTCTCTTCTCCTGGGCAAGGTCCTCTCTAATTCTCACTTGGACTGAACGCTGGATTGCAGAGTTCTTTGTGTGGTCTCTATGTAATGCATGTATATGGCTGTCCTGGGCTTCCCACTGTTTGTCTTCACAGGTAACTATCAACAGAGACTCAGTAGGAAAAGAAAAGGAGATGAAAGACTTTTCCTTACCAAATCAACATGGTTAGGAAGCAAAGTTTTGTTAGGATTACAATACTGAGTTGTAGTTAGAAAATTGGAAGAAAATATAAAATCTGCCTGGACATGTCAGGGTGTCTTTACCCTGCATAAGCAGCAGCATATAGGAATATATAAAGGTATTTAGAGAAAAGTTCATTGGTGGATTGTAAAAGCTGAGACTATTGCTTAAGTGAGGCCAATAGAAGATCAATAGAATCCTAATGTGCATTAAAAGGGTGGTAGAATGGGATTAAATAATGTGAGGACCTAAAATGTATAAGTCACAAAGGGTCAAATTGTCACCCCACTGGTGTCAATGAAAAATTCCCACTGACTTGAAAGGGGTAAATTTTAACTGAAGTATATATCTGATGTGGAGGTAAAGTGGGAGCCACTAGAGGACAGACAATTACAGAAAGAAATATACCAAGATGTTTCTAGTGGCAGAAACATGAAGGGATTTGAGAAGTATAAGGTGACAGGGGTCAAAGGCAGGGAGAGGAAATTTTAGAAAGACAAAGGATAGTTTGAAATAGAGCTTTAGTTTAGTTTGGAGAGAAAAAAACACAACTGTGGAGGAAACTAGTAAGACTCAGGTACAGACCAAAACAATGCATGTGTGGGTCTGAGAGGACAGAGTTAAATAACACCCACTTTCAAGGTCTGATTGACTCTGAGGATTGGGGTGTCATTCACAGTGAGAGGAAAAAGGGGCAAGTATCAGGAAAATGATCCAGGACAGAAAAGTGTGGAGCTCAAAAAGCAGCTGAGACAGAAATAAAAAAAATAGCAAATGATGATTGAGGTTGCAGATGTAGGATTCAATGAGGAGAATAAAAGGTAGGCAGATGACATCATTAAATGGAAGAAAGCATGAACTAGTAAGGAAGAAAGTCAGGGTGGCCATGAGATTTTTCTACAGGAACATTCAATAGCATGAGAAAAAGAGCTGAGAAAGCAAAATCAGCGAAGCCATACCAATTTATTTGAGTTGAGAATTTAGCTCTACATGTCTGTTTGAGCATTACTATATGCCCTGATCCTACACTTCATGAGGAACTCCTCAGAGTTTGAGGTAGATAGTCCAGGACTGTCAATACTTAGAGATTTCATATGTACTTGGAGGTGTACAATATAGGGGTAAAAACATTGCCAAAATACATTCATATAAGGATCATTAAGAAACATGCCATTCTTCATTCATGGAAATAACTGTATGTGATGCATAAGTGCTGCCAGTGGGTGTGGGGCACAACTCCATTGCAGTGAGGGGTACAACTCTGTGCCACCACTGCCACTGCTGCTGCAGCTAAGTACTGGTTTCAGCCAGGCTACAGCCCTTGAGGCTGCACCCTGCCATTGGTGCAGAAATCTGATGGGACACATGATCTGCCTGCCAACCCTCCTTCATTCTTGCCATTGGAAATAAGCTACAAAAGGATACAATGGGAGTAATTTTGAAAACCCTACCCATTGCTCCTGGAAGAAGGAACACATGCTGATGCTCTTATTTTCTATTATATAATATGAATGCATTGCAGGTTTTTTCTGTGTGTGAACTTAGGAATTGGGGCACCTTTATATATTACTACTTGATGGGGCATACAGACAAAAGTCAGAAAAATCAGGTAATAGTACAAAGCTATTAAACAGAAAAAGGATGTAAGAGCCAATGAGTTAATTCCAAATGCCCTTTATCAGGCATTTAGAAAGTATTCATCACCATGACATCCAGCCTTTAGCTGGATACTTTGAAGAATGCATTCTTTTGGGGGATACAACTCAAATATTTCCTATGCCATCTAGTTGGAGAAGCATAAATAGCATAATTATTTTGCCTATCAGCGTCCTCATTTATGGTCACTATAATTCCTAACAGAAAGCTGAATAAAACACTAAACTTGATCAATAATTAACAATAGCAAGAATAAAAGGCATCTTATTGTAAATTATAGTTGAACTATAGAAATTACTTGAATTGTTCTAGGTGTTGAATAATATTAAATGCCAGTTAGGAGAAATAAGACTGACAAACAGAGTCCTACCTCCCACCTCCAACCCCACATTAACCAAAATAGTAATGCCTGGTTAAATTTGACAGAAAATAGATGATAAAAATACAAGAAAATTACATGCACACAATGCTATTTATAAATAAAAAAATATAACGTAACAGAGAAATCTATAATAGTTATTGTTTTCCATTATTTGAAAAGATACTAACTTTGACTTCAGTAGGAAAGCCCTTAAAAGTTTTCACTTTTGGAATATATATTTGTGCTTTAAATGTAGTTAGTTGTCTATTTACTAGGGTTTTCATGTGGTAAACATTATTTCAGGTCAGTTCAGCAAGTACCAATCAAAGAAAAGATCCATCTTCAGACCAGTCTATATTTTGGCCTTTCCCAGTTATAAAAGAGAATTACCACGTGCAACATTATACTGCTAGCAGCTGTAACATACCTGAGTTATGCAGATTAATGACATTTATTTCATGCATATTGTCTTGCATAACTTATTTTTAATGAGCTGATGGATCAATTACTCTTCCATGTTAAAAACTGCCTACATGGACCCATGAAAAATCTAAAATTAGGCAGCTAATGTTAAAATTATACATCAACTATTTTAGGAATCTCATTAGATTGCATGCAGATAAACCAAGTCCTCTTGAATGATAGCTGTGCCCCCTCATAGTGGAGTGAGTTGGCTTGTTTCTGAAGAATATGAACTCTGATTTTCAATAATTTATTTTTTTTCTTTGTAAATTAAAAGTGAAAGTTAAAAAATTAAGCTGCAGTGAAATGTTCTTATTTTGGCCTAGGTTTTCAAGTTTGTAATCCAAGACAGAGTTTTACTTGAGAAAAGAAAGTAGTTCTGATGCTATCACCTAAAGCAAAACATCAATAGGAAAAATAAATAGTACAAAACATGTACATAATTATTTATTTATTACTAACCTGGTATAGGCTGAGGTGTTAACACCACTGTGGGAAGAGGCCTTGAGGCAGTAGCTGGCCTAGATATAGCCATAGCTACTTGATTTGTCATCAAAAGAGGTTTCTCATGTCCCTGGAAGATTCTTGATTCCTCAGGATGTATCCATGCTGAATCCAGAGCAAATGCATTATTTAAATATATCTGCCCAGGATAAATGAGAAAAAGAGTTCAAGTTGAAGATAATATTATTGAATTTATTAGGGCGCAAGATCTTGAACACTAAGATGAGGGATACATAGTTTGAATAATGAACTGGCATATGTGGTAAGATTGTAAATTTTGTGTGCTGGTTGTTTTCTGATCCCTAAAATAACAGATTTAATACATATCCTAATATAAAATATGAGACTTATTAAATATTCCAAACTAAATGATCAAGTTAATCGGGCTCCAGATACTATCAGAACAAAGTCAAACCACTACACTTTGTTGTTTAATTTTTTTTTTCAAATAGGGTGTTGGAAACAAGGGAAAAGATCTAATTTGTACTTACTTGCAGGCCCAAGTTATAGAAGTGTCATTGTAGGACCAAGGTTAAAAATAATTAGTATGAAATATTGGCCCAACTGAAGCTGTGGGCAAACTTCCACTGAGTCCATTGAACAAAAGTATTTTACTCCAGGTAATACAGAAGTGGCAAGAGTAAGCTCAATATGAAAACCAATCCAAGCCATGGTTTTGTGGTAAGAATAAGCTATTTTATATGATTTAATTCAAGTAAAATTTAAGGATATTTTAGTCCTTTTCAGTCCTTTTCAGTCTTTCAGAGAATTGCTGATTTATGTCTACAAAAATAGCCTGCTTATTGATTATTTTTTATACCAATCTTTTTTTTTTTTCTTCAGGATATTTGCTTAACAGATTGCTGACCTTGCTCATCCCTTCATAACATATTGAAACCATAATTTTTCCTGGGTTTGCAGTAACATCTTAATATTCAAATAAATTTCAAACTAAGGGCAAACTTACCTTGCAGTTTGGTAGCCTCTTATCTATCCAACTTTTCCCAGCATGAGGTGGAACAGTCGATGTGTATACATGTGGGAAAATAGGAACAAATTCCACACTAGAAGAAGGGGAAAATCCTATGACTGGAGAATGAGATCCAAACATCCACTTTAAAAAACAGAAAGTTAAAAATAAATCAATTAATAATATTCTACAATAAATCAACTGTTATACACATATATTAAGAAACGTTCAAAAGGTAGATACTGAATTTCAAACAAACGCTATCTTTTTAATCCATCAAGCAATTTCTGTTTAGGCATTTTTATAATCAGTCCCCTGTGAATTATGATTTTTGTGCACTCCAAAATAAAATTCACAGAGAAGGAGAAAAACAACCTACAAGAGTTATTTCCTCAAGAGACAAAGAGAAACAGACCATGCCATTTTCTGACTCTTGAATTATTTGGACCTATGGATTTATATTGTAGCAAATGTGCTCACATTTCAAAGTAGTTGATGGCATTCTTTCTTTAAACACAAGACAAGATGCCTTCTCTTCTTGCCCATTTTCCTTCCAAACCAGCAAATGCAAAGGGACACTCATAGCTAGAAATCTCAAATGAACTAAGAATGATCAAGCTCAAAGTTTTTTTTTCAAGAAACAGTATTAAAATATAATAAAAAAATGATTAACACTAAGCTAAACTGCTACGGAATTAGCACAACTTCTAGTACATAGGCTTTCTAGTCAACATTTCCAGCTAGGTAAAGTGGCCTTGTAGTAGGGATAAGTAATGGAAACATTTAGAAAAGCATCCATGAGATACAGTGCATGAACTCATATCATTTGAACCTTTTAATGTCGATTCTAGTATTTTGGAAAGAGACATACACTACAACTGCTTTCTGCACAATTAGAACATCCCTTGTACTCCTAACCTGCTTTTTCCACAAGTGTACAGTGATTTGGGTGACTTAGGGGATGAAAAGCAAAGCCTCAAAGAACAGATTTTGAAGCAGGCACCCCCCCCCTGCATCCAGATGTATTTTAAGAAAACACACTCTACATATTCAAGAAGCCTCGGGGAATATTGAAAAGGATGACAAATAGAGGTGCTTGGTGGGTGATAAATGTGATGTTTGCTTCAATAGACTGGCTTTAAAAGGGAAAGACAACTTTGTTTTAAAACATGAAGAGAGATATTGGAGCCAGGCTTTGTGCTGAATGAACCGAACACCCTTACATTGTTATCTGGCCCTTAGGTACACTAAATGCTATTCCCAGTCTGCTCTTTTAGAGCAAATGCTTAATAATAACAGTAGTAGTAATAATAATAAGTATTTGCTCTGGAAAAGAAATGCCTCTTTGTGGATCAAATACGCCTGGGCCGAGCGGTGCAAGCCTTCAACAAAGCCCAGCGCTAGGCTCTTTGCAGGAGCTTCATTCCAGACAGACACCGCTCCGCATCCTCTGCACCTCACAGTCCCGCTCTGCCCAAGGGCAGCGCGCTGCTCCGCGAGGGCCAGGGCCAGGGCCAGGGCCCCGCCGCCCACCCGCTCGGAATCAGCAATGGCTCCGGACGAAGAGCCCTCGGGTCCCTGCGAGGTGCGGCCGGGAGAGCGCCGCGCCGCGAGGGGAAGTGCCGGGAAGTTCAGCACCGCGCCGCGCCGGACAGCGCCCGCCGCGCAGGAGGCAAAAGTTGTGGCCGAGCGCCGGGGGGAGCCGGGGCAGGGGGGGGCGCGAGCCGCCGGCCTTACCTGCCCGCTGAGGAGCGGGTGCTGCTGCTCCGGCGCCGAGGGCACGGCCAGCAAAGGCAGCAGAGGCTCGCAGGGGAGCTGCCAGGCGGGCACGCCCTGGAGCACGGGAGCTGGCTGGGGCGGGTGAGGCGCGGCGAGCAGCAGCGGCGGGGGCCCCGCGCCGGCACCACCTATGCGGAGCAGCCCGGCGGCGCTCGGGACCATCCAAATCCAGGGAGGAGCGGGGGGCTCCGCATTGCCGGGCCAGAGCAGAGGCGGCTGCCGCTTCCCTCTCGGCCCCGGGAGCATTCTACATGGTCCGACTGCCTCGCACCGCGCACGGGGGGCGCCCGCGGCCAGGGCAGGGCCGGCGGCGGCGGCTCCGGGACGGCTCCGCCGTGGGGGCGCTGCCCATCCGTGCCCCCGCTCGGGCTGCTGGAGCGGCGGCGGCGGCGGCCCCGGAGCCGAGTGAAACTCCACTTGGTGCGGGGGGCGGCTGCCGCCAGGCTCCTCCTCCGGGCCCGCCCCGGCCCGCCTGGCGCCGCCCCGCCGGGAGGGGGCTCGGGCCGGGCAGCGGAAGGCAGCCGCGGCGGAGCTGCCCCCGCGCGGGGCAACATGCCCAGCGCCGCGCCCGGGGAGCCCGGGGCCACGCAGATCCGGCGAGCAGCCGCAGGAAGCGGCTCACGTCCAGCCCCTCGGGGGCCAGGCTGGGCAACGCAGCGCGGGGTGAAACCCTGGCCCCGGGACCTTGGTGCTGCCGAAGGGCCATGGCCACCTGGGCCCCAGTCCCTCCTGTGACCCTGAGTGGGGGGCTGGCATTGGCGACACACGTGCACCCGCAACAAGGCGCCGCTGGCACTGCGGGCGGCGTCTGCGGGCGGTCCCCAATCACCGCTGGTCAGCGCTTGCCGCCCCCCGCGGCCGACGATAGCGCCGTGCCCCCCCAACAGGCGGCATTCATGCCTGCAGGCGAGAGGGCAGGGGCAACTTCCACAAGACAACCCTCAGCTTAGTGCACTTGAATCGTGAACTAGGCTATGTGGCCAGCTGCGGCTCAAGTCACTCCAGGGGAGGTGATCCTGCTCTCAGGCGATCTTCCTGAAACAGTGCTGGGGCTGCCTGCCCCAATGCAAAGCTTAATTTTGCAATGGCAGGTGGCTCCATGCAGCTTTGCCTATGCCTCTGAATACGGAGCTAGAGCTTCACTAAATATCAGTGACCCCATCTGACCTAGATCAGTGTTTCCCAACCTTTTCCAGCCCAAGGCACACTTACACTAATAAAAATGTTCCGCAGCACACCTGTTAAGGCATTCCCCATCCTCATACCTATTGTAGCTCATCACCATGGCAAAATGCCGCAGCACGCCTGTTAATTTCTGACAGCACACTTTTGTGCTACAGTGCACTGGTTGGGAAACACTGGCTTAGATTACTCCAAGTATCACAACAAAGCAAATGGGGGCTTTGCCTAGACTGTCTGGGGCAGGGCACTTTGCTTTTCAGGAACATATGGCAAAAACTTCCCTTAATGCTCATGCCATTCAACTAGAGACATGGCTCTTCAGTGAGGAGCTACTTGTGACCTTCTGTGATATCATTAGCCATTTCTGACTTTATTGCTGTCAGGACCACCTGTGCCAGACAAGTTGTAAGGCAGAGTCCAGACAGGAGCAAACCTCCCAGTCCTTCAGGTTTAGGTTGGGCATGGGATTAGCAGCCTCATCCCATTAAAAATATTTGTCATGGAAAGAGAGGAAAGGTTGCACTAGTCACCAACCCTGATCCCCATATCACTCCCAAATAAATGAGGAGACATAGCTACCAAAATTGACAAGCTTTTTTCCCCCCATAAAATGATCCCAAACACCTTGGGTATCTCCAGATGACACAACAAAGACTCTAATAGATCATTTTTTGCATTTATAGAAGGTTTTTCTCATCCCTTTGGGATGTTTGGGAATACAGTGCAGCAGACCTGTGACAATCATTCATTATCTGTGCATTGCTAGTATGAACAAGCATATAAAACTCATCTGGCCCCATGGGCTGGACAGATGGTGCCAGGGTGATCCACAGGTGAGGCATATCTTCTCTCTGATCAAGGACTGTACTACATGCAGTATGAATCCCAGACCAGCCAGCCTGTTGCATGCAGTGCAGGTCCCAGGAAACACACCACACATGGCACCCACTCCAGCTGGTCTACCATCCAAGTTACACATGGTGCCCATTCTTGCTTGTCCAGGATGCTCCACACTCAGCACAGGTCCCAGAGTGGGCACAACATGTACTGCAGATCCCAGAGCAGGCGTTGTGTGAGTGTGCATCCCAGGCCCTGTGTGCAGGGCCAGTCTGTCAGTTTTTGGTAAACTGGACAGGGCTCTGTGGGCTGGATGCAGCCCACAGGCCATATCTTTATCACCTCTGATGTAGATCAAATGACAAAATACCCACACATGGAGTAGTCCAGAAAATATATATTTTTCATAGTTACAGACCCCTAAACAAGAATAGAATTTGAACTCTAAACAATTTTTTCATCATTACAAAGAGTCCTTCTTTGCTCATTTAGAATATATGGACACCCATAAGAAATGCAAATGTCAATATGGCTAAGAATATGTTGGGATTTTGCAAGGCTAGGGGGAAAAAATGAAAACAAGGGATGTCATTGCCAGAGGAAAACAGGCAAAGATAAACTTTCTCAATGTTAACAGACAAGGGCAAATTAGAAACAAAGAGAAAAATGTCATAACCAAATCAGTTGAGTGTCCATGTCACAATAGACCGCATGGAGCCATTACCCCAAATTTGATCACGTTCCGCCTCATTAGTTATTCCTACCTAGCAGTCCGTTATTGGTCACTCCAGACATATAAAAGTTCATGCAGCTTCCACACAAGTCGGAGACCTCCGAGCACGTGGCAGAGTAACCACAGAGAACTCTGTAGCGCGACCGAGGAAACTTGGCGGACTGATCACCCACCAATATCTCCCCGTCACCGGGTCCTCTTGATGTACCCTCATTATCCTGCAGGTTCCTTTTCATTCATAAAGTCATTAACTTGTAACTCGTTTGATTATCCGTGACAACGCAAGCAAGCTACCTCAAGGCCTACACTGCCATTCCATGCGGCATAAGTAAAATAATCTTTTAAAACCAATAAGCTGTCTCGCCTCTCCATCACCAGCCCGCCTGATGTCTGATTAAATTAGTGATCCTCTGGTCGTCTCCAGCCTCCCGAGACAAAAAACAGAAAAAAAGATTCACCAGTAAAATGTTCAGCAAGGAAAGAAAAATGTGACAAAATTACCTTTCAAGAACTTAGAGCAGCTGTCAACAAACTCAAGACATATAAAAAAGCAGCAGATTGTGGTAAAACAACTGCAGACGTGCTCAAAGTAAGCAGTGAAGGGAACTTGACGATTCTACTGTGACACTTCAACAGTCTATAGGAGAAATAACATACAGGAGAACAGAATAAAGATACCATCATAAAATCTCATAAGGATATTTAAGTTACTGCAACTGGTGTGAAACCATGTTGTCAATCCCAGGGAAACATTTTGGACCACTTATTTTTAACAGGATCTGTCATGCTATCAACAGCAGATTTTGAGAACAAGAAACTGGTTTCCATACTATTCGTTCTTTTGTTGATCAAATCTTCATGCTATGTAGTGCCACCAGACTAAGCAATGAAAGGAAATTTTAAATACATTTTAGAAAGCCTTTGACAGTGTAGGTAGATCCTGTGGCAAACTCTGGAAATCAATGAATTTCCTCATAAAACCATTCAGACTTTCCAGAGTCAGATTATCAAAATGCCAAATTAAAAACTTGTCTGATGTTAGCAATGAAGTTAAATGAGAACATGCCTTATTTTCTTGTTAGTTAATATTGTCACTGAGTTTCTTATTCAACAAACGTATCATGAAAACCATAATTCCTTGAAAAACTAGACTGTGCTAACTGGAACAAATAGTTGTGATGGTTCTGTTGTTTCTTTAACAAACTGATAGAAAGGTGCAGCAAAAGACCAATAGCCTTCCTACAACTATAGAATAATTAAATCAAAATTCAATGAACAAGCTCATGAAAGTCAGTATGGCTTCTTACAATGCCATCGTTCTAGATGAAAGAGCTCTGAGAACTGCTGCTTGGTTTTCTTAGCTAAGCATCAGCTTTCATAATTCTGGTGACTGCTTTTATGCAACAACCACTCAGGTAGGTAAGTCTAGCATTGCTTTTTAAAAATTCACCTCAGTATAAAATTCTAACTTAAGTACCAGTACTAAGTTGTGACTCCTTAGTAAAGCTGTCCTGAGCCTAATCCTGTGTGTAAGAGTCATGGGAGAGGAATGAGTCTATCCAAAATAAATTAAGCTGCTTTCAGCATGGAAGCCTGTGCTGGATATTAGTGAAGTGGTCATAGTGAAAAGGGATAAAGGATGTTGAAATCTTGTAGAGGACAGTTCCCAAGAGCTGCACAAACAAGATAAATGAGAAGGTGGATTTACCTTGGCCACATTTTGAGAATGCTATGTTACAGATGCCCTAAAACAGCATTATGTTAGCAGACAAAGGAAAAGGAAGAGAGGTCCACCCAGAGGGATCCTTCACAGCACTTTAAGGTCTGAAGCAGCAACCTTCCAGGTTAAGAATGAAAGGAACAAGTCTAGGACAGGGCTGTTTGTCTACATATGACCTCTGCCCTATAAACTGATGGTATAAGTGGATTAGGTTATATCAAAGGACCAATCTAAGTCTTTTCAAATTTATTCACTGAATTTTCAGAGAATGAAATATTTTTTCCACAGGAAAACCCTTCATTTTGCCATTTAACCTGAGGGGAATGCTACTGTTTAAAGCACTGCTGCCATTATTGATTAGCTCAATAGAGCTAATCAAAGTTATTTGCATGAACAGAACAGTCTATTGCAACAAGTTACTTAGAATTACAGATATAAACAAGTTGGAATACCAACACTGACAATCATCTTTTTTTTCCCCACAAACCTGGTGAAACTGGGAGCTAGTGTTTCTGGGAACTGTTTTTTCACTAAATAAATAAATTAAATAAAGGCTATGGTAGTTTGTAAGTCACAAAAAAAAGAGTTCTCTGAGGTTCTTCCAAATAATTTAATTACATGAATATGGAGCCAGCATCTCCCTTGAATAAGGAACTGGAATAGAGAACAAACTTCAGGACAGATCCTGCCTGGCAGAATCCCAGAGATCTCAGCATGTAGCCTTTCCCTGTGTGCATTAGCTTCATCTTCAGCTTTAGTGCCTAGCTTGTATCCCAGGTCAACAAGGGTATTGTAAGAACAGAGACAAACAGGGAGGATTGTCCCACAAATAAGGCAGTTGAATGCCAACTTAGAGAAATCAGTACAGTTACACAGAACTTTTCAGGTTGAACAAAATAGCAAATTCCGACACACACAGAAAACCACCCTCTCCCCCAAACATCTTCCTCAATTGACAGCAGAGACAAATATTGACCAATGTTTTAAAATAGTATGACCTTCCTAAATGAAACCAACTTCAGGGCAAATCATGTCTAGTTAGATTCTTAAGTTTTAGCCATTCTGAAAGCAGGTCACTATATTTCTCACATGACATATAGCTCCAAATAAAACATGCACCATGTTTTTGGAAGATAGTATTATAGGGGGAACCCCTCCCCCCAACATTTTTCCAGTCATAACCAACTATGCAACATAGAGGAAGTTCTCCTGGAAACAATGGTGCGTCCAGGAAATGTGGCATCCCAAAAGACAGTCTGGGTAAGACAGCAGGAATTTCCTGGTGCAGCAGAATAGCAACACAGCTAGGCTCCAGACCTTTGCAAGAGCTGTAGCAAGATGATTAATTTACTGTAAATAGTTCCTTACATAAGTTCCTGTAAATAATAAAGTGTTGTTTACATATTGCAAACTGCATCAAGGTACTGCAGACTGTAGTATTTTGCAGTTCACTAGCTCTCAGCAAGAGCAGTGGTTCTTCAGCCAAAAGCTTCTGCCTCTCTAGCAAGAGTTCAATTGCTAATCCTAACAGGGAGGAAGGACTTAACAGAAGCAAGTGACAAAAGAATTTCCATTCAAATTAGAATGGAAAATGTAGATAAAATAAAATGTAACTTACTAAATAAGTTTTCTTACAATTTTATCCTGAGACTGTCTGGGCATTATAGACCTGCTATCCTATAGAAGCTAAATAAAGAGAAGGTTACTTCTAAATGCATTAGTGCAAGACTTTTTAAACACAGAAAAAAATATTTCAAATTATTCCTATTAAAATACCCATAAACCCACAAATTCAGAACCAGAGAAAGACAAGAAATCCTACTACGAGCCTCTGCTGCCTTTGCTGGCAGTGCATCCTTTCTTTTTGTTGTAAAGCACTATCATCAATTTACCATTATATACCATTTTTTTTATAAACATATACATTACCATTATATGTCATTATATACCAGTTGTAATAAACAGTCTTAGCAGTTTCCTGGAAGTCCTTTATTATCTTAAATACCTCAAGGTATTTTCTAATGTATCAGTTTAGCTGATGGTCCCCATTCAGGCATGGATAGAAGGAACCTGTATTCAATGTATTTACTGGCATGTTTGATTCATACTAGCAGGAGTACTTGTGACTTGGTCACATATCTGGATGATAGAGACATTGATGACACAATAGGAAAAGCATCCTTTTCCTCCTTAGACAGGACTTCTGTGCATATGGTGCAGACGCAAAATTGCCTACATCTAATTTGTATTATTACAGAACAATTATTAGACTTATTAATAGGGCAGAGAGCAAAACAACAGTGATTAAGATTTAAAAATGAATTGTGTTCTGCATGGTTTCCCTTAACAGAAATGCATTCAGTCAGCTTCACTATTTGCAATCAAATACCATTATAACAATTGAGGAATTACCCCTTATTTAGGAACTGCCATGATAAATAATGATTATGATTGAATAATTAATAATACAAGTCCCACTAAGGTGACCTATTGGGTATTATACACCATATTGAATTTATCATTATTTGCTTTATTTATTTTATATAACTGCCAGTATAGACTTAATAAATTATCGCAACAGATTATTGTGAGAGTATAATATCAACTTTAACTCATAGTAATTATTTCTAAAGAAAATTAGTCTTTATATAAGAATATGTGAATTGACAATAAGGAACCAACTTCAGCCTCACTTCCATTTTGGCTACTTCTGGTTCAATGCATGCAATTAAAAGTAGAACTGGTCAAAACTTGAAATATACATTACCTAAGAAACTCCACAGCTTTCTATTATATAAAATGTATAAACAAATCATTTAGGATAAATTTAAATGCATAATCCCACCAAGAGTTAAACATTTTTTATATTGTAAAAAGTGAGGTATCTATTAAAAATATGTATCCACACAATATGTTAATCAAGATACTGGTATTTTCCAACAAGAAACCTGATGTCAGAACATTTCTGACAAGCTCTACCTTTAAGCAGCCCTCATTCCAGCTCCTGAACACTTTAGCCTGTCACTCATCCCATGCTTCATCTCCTCCACACAGCAAATCTAAGAGTGCTTCAGTTCTACTCGAACTGTCACTATTTTTCTCTACCCATAAGTGTCCTGGAGATGCCCTACTTCTTCCCCTCAAGAAGTATGGCAACAGGGAACCCCAGCCCTGTTACCAAGAAACAGGGCAGTCCCTTTAAATCCAGAACTTTCTGGGCGTGGCCAGCTGATCGAGTAGGGGGTAAGGATTGAGTCCTGCCAGCTGGTCAGGTGACAGGAAGAAGAAGGCCAGAACCATATAAATTGCAAGTGGAAAAAGCCACAGAGGCAGCAGAGAGGGGAACTCCTGATGACTATGGTGCAGCTGCAGCAGCCTCTTTGGGAAAAAGAATGCCACGCTGTAAGACAGAAGCACAATCACATAAAGTAAGTGGGCACTTTGCCTCTCTTATTTCTTTATAAGTATTTTCATTATATGGCCATAGGAGCCTATGTTTTACATTTGACATTAAAAATGCTGGTGGTTTGTGGCTGAGGCTGTAGGGGAGCAGGAGGCCTCATTAGCACCAAGGGACACCATGATAGAGGGCTCAAGAAGCCCTGCTGCACTAGGGGTGCTGCACTAGGACCATGAGCCCAAAGTCACTTGAAGGGGAGATAGAAGCCATGGAGCCCTAGTGGGTAGACTTAGGTGAAAGGCCCTAACTACAGAAAGAGGGGCAAAAGCTATAGGGGCTGAGGCCCCAACAGTCTGGTACTACAGGGACGCACAGCGTAGAAGGGCTAGTAGGCCTAGTGTCATGGAGGGCATGGAATGGAGGGCCTTGAGCACAAGCGAGTTAGAGAGCTAGAGCTTTGGAGTCAAGCCCCACATGCCCATCTCGATTCGAGTATCTGCTCCTCTGCTGCCTTGGTATGTGCACCTGATGTCGGACGCAGTGAGTGCCTTCAGGAGGGGCCCTCGATTTCTCCAGGGAGGACCCCAAAACACGCCTGCCACAACTTCAGATGGATCTTCAGTGGTGGGGTCTCCCATTGAGGGTCCCTCAGGAATGGTCACACCTCCTGGAGGATATACACAGGGCTCCACCTCTCTTACACCCTGTCCATATGCCAGCCCTTGAGATGAGCCTCTTGCTCTTATGTGGCTTGCCTTCCAGTTACATCAGTTCCTGATCTTTGAGCCCCTTCGTGTTGGCAGTCTTACTTTCCTGGGATTGGGCTTTGGGCCACTGGATACCCAAATCTCTGGTATACCTCCCTCTGGTGGCTTGATGGCTCTGTCATCTGGAATGCTGCCTGTATCCTGTTGCTGAAGGATTGTGGGCAACCAACAACAAAAGTAAAAGGAATACTATATAGAAACCAGTGCCAAAAGGAAACGGAGAAGGAAGAAATAGAAAGGAGAAGAAAAGGCACCATTCAAATAAAAGTAAAAGCCTGGAAAAAAAGGAGAGGGATCATTGGGCTTCCAGCCCTAGCCTGTGCCTCACTGTGCTCCGTCGCACAGCTCCAGGCTCTTGCCCCTGTCGAGGTCCTCTTCCGCTCTTCCTCAAGCTGGCTCTGCTTCCACACATTGCTGCCATCTGTAGCTGGTGTGGGTAGCCTTTATAGCCTTTGCTGACTCCAGCATCTGCTCCTGCCCCAGACCTCCACTATCCTACTGTCGCTGGCTGCAACTGACATGGGGAATGTCTGAAACCTCTGCCATGTCTCCCATTTCCCCCAGTTCTTCTTGGTGCTGGATTTTATTCCTGCTGGGTGGCGTTCTTCTCTGACATCATGTTCATCTCTGACCCTTGGGCTGAGACAAGTTCTGCTGAACTGAGGACTTGAGGTGAGAAAGGCAAATGCAGCTTTATGGCATATTTACTTTAACCCAGTCTCCAGGTCATTTGACTGCCTGGAATAAGTTAGTCTCAAATTCACTTCAACTTATGCTGGTTCCTAGAGATCCCAAGGCCTCTTTATAGTAGCAAGGATCACCAGGGTATATAGTACCCTCTAGTCATGTCTAGTCCCAACATATCTGTAACAGTAACTGGTCTAAAAGAGCATGGCACAGCTGGCTCGGCAAACCACGTAGTGCAAAGGGGATGTATTAAGGATGTTGATCTGGTATCTTGGTCCTTACAGGGATGAACTCTCATGGACCAAAAGGAACAGACTTCCACATTCAGCTTCCTCTGTGCAAAAATAAAGTTTATTTTCTACTTACAGGGACTCTTTACTGTCCTTAATTTTACCTGAACCTGAGGAAGGGCATGTGTGCCTGAAAGCTTGCAGAAAAAGATGTATGTTTTTTTGCAGTTTCTCAGTTGATCAAATAAAAGGTACCAGCTCTGAGAAAAAAAAAAAAACACTTCCGACCCTAGCCTCTATGAATCTATGAATTTATGAATCACCCACCCATGCTAGCTCCAGCTGCAGATAAGCACAGCTGATGAACCATGTGGGTGTTTCCTCCTGGCATGTATTGTCTTGTGCTCAGTGTCCTAAAACAGGTAAGTGGTTCTTTCTTCTGGGGTTTTCTCGCTGGGGTTGAATTACCACTGTCTCAGATTCCCCTGGGGGCAGGGCTCCTTGTTCCCCCATGCTTGTACCCCTAGGACACCCCAATTAGTGGATTTTGACTGACAGGTCTAGCTGGGGGGGTGGGTAAGTCCACAGCAGCTGAGACCCCAACATAAAGAGAAATTTATAAAATCATCTGTGAGGCATGGGGCGCATCAAGGGAAGGTAGGAGCATGCACTTTTGCCCCTTAAGGCAACACCTCATTATCCTATGGGTGGTGAGTCCGGAGCCTGTGGGTCAACCTGCCTCTTTCTTTAGAACCAAGTAACATCAAGCCATGGTGATGAGACAAGGCAGGGGGGAGGGGAAAGCTGATCCCCAGAGAAGAACAATCCAGCAAGACTTGACGGGGGTGCACTAACCACCATATTAAAAAAAAAATGCAGCCAAAGACGGTCCCCTGCCACAACTACCCTCATAGGAAAGCTGCTCCTGGTGAACTAATGGTTTTTATACTTTCGTTTCCTTACTAATGGAAGGATAATCCATCATGCACTGCCTTTGGCTGGCCTCCTGCCTCTTCACCTGGCCTTTTAGAGAGTCATAATAGGTTCCAAGCAGGTAGAGAATGAGACTTCAAAATGCCTCCAGCATTTCATATCTATGTTTCTATACAGACTCATGCCAGGAGGGCTAGCTCTCAACACAGACACTCTTTCACATCTATCCTGAAAAAAATATATGTTCCCATAAGAAACAGGAAGCTTTTTTAAAGAACGCTATACTGTGGAAAACTCTTCTTCCCATAAATGTTATTTTAAATGAGTCTTTTCTTCTGTCAATAATCATTAATGACAGTTGTTCACAGATATGAAAAACAGACTAAAGAAAAGTATATCACGAGTGTTACTGGCAGGGGAAGAAACCTTTATCAACATGCATTTTGTGCAAAGCTGACTTCTATTAGCATTATCAATTAACATCATGTGAATAAACCACCATTCTAGTTAGAAGGCATACAATATCAGTTGTCACTAGTTAGTCAAATTCACCTTATTTTTCAGGCCCCACAGGTTAAGGTCAACATAATGCTGACAATAAAATTATCTTTAGTACATTTTAAAATTAGACCTTGAAGGTAAACATATAATATTGTCACCTATTTTCTAGTCATGTGTAAAGGTTTGATGATCATTTAAAATGAGTGCAAGTGTGTGAGAGTGACTGTGTACAAGTTCCTTCTTAAAGCATGGTGGGGCAGAAGTCAGGGGAACTCACAACCCCATTTCCTCTGGTACTAGCAGTGACTGGATTTTTTTTCCCCTTAGGTTGGAAAAGCAGCTGTCCTTGACAGCTTTCCTACCTTCATGACTGGTGCAGTAAGAATTCACTTTCCTGTTTCAATATACTTTACCCAGTGGATTTCATGCATCTTGGTTAGTCAGAGTCATATGTTAGAAGGTGGCTTTTTTTTCCTGCAATCATTTAATAGAAGTCAGAGAGAAAGCTCCTCCTCACATTTTTACCATGGTGTTAGCTACATAGCTTTTTTACTTCCTCTGAGGTCTATCCACTGTCCACCACTGAAGATAGGATGGTAGATAAGCAAATTACCTGATTCAGCAGAGTTGTCATATCTTCCAACATTTCTAACAAAAGTAAAAAAAAATGTTAAACTATGCCTAAATTTATACAAAGTCATGAAATCTATAGAAATCTTAAAGTTGCATTTTAAAAATCACGGTATACATTCCCCTGACAATTCTAAAGTATAATCCCTGTCTTCTTCTTCAGAGTGACATGCCATGAGACAGGGTACAGAGTGGGAGAAGCAAAGGCCTACCGACAGTACTCCTAATTTTATAAGTGACATATTGTCACATTGCCAAACAGTAATAGAAAAAAAATGCATCTATTCAGGTGTGTTTAATCAAATCTGGAATAACAGTTTAAAATCTGTAAACAGGAAAGTCAAACACTCAATGTTGTTCCTCGTGCAAGAATTGAATCCTTAATCCCAATGTGGGGAGGGACTTAAAAGAGGCAATTCACAAATGAATTCCCATTCACATTAGAATGGAAAATGTACATAAAATAAAATTTAATTAAATAAATACATTTTCTTACAATTTTATCCCTAGAGTGTATCTGGGAAATATAGACGTGCTATACAACAGAAACTAGATAAAAAGATTACTTCTAAATATATTTAGAAGTGCAAGGCTGTTTTTAAACATAGAAAAATGGTTTCAAATGATTCCTATTAAAACATCCATAAACTCATGAACTCAGAACCAGGGAAAGACAAGAAAACCCACTAATTTACTTCCATTTTCTTGGTTTAAAAAGCTCAGGAATCGGTGATTTCCAACAAAAAATGTAGTAGATCAAAGAGTTCTGAATATAATATACAAGGATATACAAAGACTCTTACCCACAAGGACTACAATGAAATAGTTGATGAAGCATTTCTTAGAAGTACACGTTGCTGGAAAGAGTACCAGTTTTTAGGCTTTTTGGGGTGGTGGGTGCAAGCATTGTTCACATTTTGTATCAGAGACATTTTTTCTCTCTCCCTCTCCATTTGTATTTTTGTAGGTCAGAATAAGATGATTACAAGGTCCTGAAGGTTTTAATTTAGTATGTTTTTTATTAATGATGAAAACAAATCTCAATAGTAAAAATTATGTGTATACAACTGATAAAAATTAAAAGACCACAATTGTCTTTGAACATATTTCTTAATGCTTAAGGGAGAGGTTGTTTCTTCTCAGTATTTTTTCTTCTGCTTGAGAAAGGATACTGTTTTAATCCTAACTATATATTTGTTTTCTCTTATAAATCCACATTTTTACTTAAAAATAATCACTAGGGGGTCCGTGATTAGTAGCACATTTTGCAAAAAATAATGAAAACGGTTTTATTATTCAGACAACCAGAGGATACCTACAAGTAAATCAAAACCATTAAGTTACATTCTCAGATGTAACCAGTATATGTCTACACAGCTGAGGGACAAGGGAAAAGATGATTTTGCCATGTATAGGCTTTCTTGATTCTACTGCCAGCTAGATGCCAGTCTGATCACTGTTTTAAATGTTACTTAAAGTAAATGTTACTTAAAGTAAATGTACTTAAAGTAACATTTAAAGTTGGTCTAGGATACATCTGATGTCTATCCTCCAAGAGTGTTCTATTACTCAGGGAATGCTGTTAGATGGGATGCTTCAACAATTCCCTTTTTCTTTTTGTGTTGTTCTTTACACCATGAATCAATATGGTAGAGGGTTATTTAGATTTTCACATCTCTATCATCACATCAAAGAAGGAATCCTCAGATAGGTCAGGAGAGGCACAAAGCATCAAAAGGAAGTCAAGGCATTTAATCTGTAGTCCTAATCTCCCATCACCATTAGGATTTATGGGAGATATAATTTAGCCATATACCATAAAATGGGAACATGTATTGTGTCATCCTCCTTACTATCTTCTATTCTCTGTCTAGTGTTCCTTTTTCTATTTGGCTATGTTCAACATCTACAAATGAGAAGCTTTCAAGATGCCAAGACCCATTCAAATAAACAGGAAGGCAGAAACAGAGAGTGTGTTGAGTCAAATAAGCTATGAAGAAATAAGAGAGCTAAAGCGTATGTTTTACTACAAAGCAGTTGTTTGTACCAGCTTTCATTCCCTCTCTCCTTGAACCATCCCTCCAATCCCTCAAAAAACCCAGATACTTGCTAGATGTTAATTCAGGAAAACCCTTTCCATATTCTAGGTGCTATTAGATGCATTATCGTTGGCAATTACTCACAGCTGAAGATTTTTGTGTTCTATGATTGCTTTGTCTGTGGGTCTGAAGATGTCTGATAAAGCTGAACCAGGATCGGCAGGTTCTGTTATGACTCAGGTACATGTTTCTGTATGGTGTGGGTGGCTCTGGATTTATGATCCAGGTCTGCAACATGCTGATTCTGCCACTCCTGCTTCTCTGCCTCCTGTTGTTGTCATATGGTTTCAATATCCTTGCAGCAGATTCTTCTCCATTTGGGGTAGTCCTGGGTGATCATTTCCCACAAGCTGATGTTGATGTTACATTTTTTCAAGTTGGTCTTGAAGACATTGTTAAAACACTTTCTCTGCCTTCCTCTTCAGCGTATGGCTCAACCGAATTGGCAATATAAAACTAACTTTGGGAATCTGGAGTTGCACATCTGGACGATGTTGTCAGTCCAACAAAGTTGATACTGGATGATCATCACCTTAATGCTTCTGAGAGAACGCTAGCATTGTTGTGTCTGTCTTCCCAAAGGATTTGAAGGATCTTCTTCAGGCAGTGTTGATGGTTCTTCTCTGGTGACTCAAGGCATCTCATGTACACTGTTCATGTCTTAGCTTCATACAATAAAGTGGGAATCATGGCTGCTTAATAAACCATGAGCTTGGTTTCAGAGTTGATGTCATAATCTTTGAACACCTGTTTCCTCAGGTGTCTAAAGACTGCACTTGAGCATTTGAGGTGATGGTAGATTTCTTCTCCAATGCCAGCCTTCTGTGAATGAAAGAACTTCTGTGATATAGGAAATACTTAACATTTTGCAGTCTCACTGTAAGTCTGAATTACTGAAACTGGGAACTGCTCATTTGATGGTGGACCTTAGTCTTCCGAATGTTAAGTGCCAGTCCCATTATCTTGCTCACTAAGAAACAGCCCTTTAGGCAATCACTGATGTCTTTACCAAGGCTACTAGATGCAACACATTGCTTTCTTTGCTCTTAGTTCAAAGTACTGTATTTACACAGACATGAAAGAAAATAACTTTGACTTTATTCTCATAAGTTGAAAGCAAAGGACAGTGCTTCACTGGGTAGAAGAAGCATTCTGTAGCCTACATGTGCACTCACATAAATCAAAAAAACAATACAAAATTACTTTCTTCTCTGAACCTAGGGAAATCTTTGGTTATTATCCAGTCTAATTGTGTGGCTGTTTTATAACATGCCAATATGCAAGCAACTCCATTTGGCAGAGATTTAGTATCTTCATTCTACAGATTGGTGGAGGATGAGATAGCTGCAGAAGTGACAAGCTTTATTACCTCAGAAAATGCTATTTACACTACTCTCATTCTGCTTTTTCTGACCAACCCATAGAGTGGTAGTAGTGCAGAGTTTGGCTGAAGAAACTAGAATGAAAACAGGAGCACAGTGAAAGGGGTTTCTAGGGAACATTAAATGAGCAATGAAAAAGAAATGTAATATTTAGAATAGAAGATGGGGAAAAATGTTTTAGTTGAGATCAAAAATTGGGATTGAAGATCAGTGAAATCAAGAGACTCTTGCATGAACCAAAGTTTTAAAAAAGATGGAAAGAAGAATAGAATTACTTACCTAAAAGAAGAAAATAGAAAAGGAAAAGACAATTTTTCATAGTAATTTCTTTTACAAGATGCTATAGCAGAATTCAACAGAGTCCTGTTTTTCAAAAAGCAGATTACTTAAACCCCATATTTGGTACTCACAACAGCTCTTAGGTGTACCAAACCAACTCTTCATTACAGTCCTAAAATGATCATTTAGTTGCTTATTATAAGAAACTAAATGATCATTTTAGGACTGTAATGAAGAGTTTAGGCAGTTATCTTTGTTTCTGAATTTAGAAATCAAATCTATAAAGCTTAAGAAAGAAGTTTCCTTCTTGATTTTAAATTATTAATAGCTTTTAATGAGGAGATCAGTGTCATGTTTCCTTCATAGCACAGGCAGGGTTATTTTTCTGTAAATTCAAACCTGCACATGATAATACATTTTACTAGTACTCTCATACTCCTTTCCCTATGTTTTGCATTCAGATTACCAAATTTCGTTCTATTTAATATCCCAGTTCTCTGGAAGTCCATTAATCACATCTGATAGAATAGGATGTGCCTATGGAAGCTCATCCCTTTCTGAATGAGCTAGTCTTTAAGGTGGTACCCTTCTGTGCCTTCTACCTGACTTCAGACTAGCATGGCTAAGTACTTCTCTCTACTATTATAGAGCTTTTTGTCATCAGATCTCTTTCCAAGGCAAATACTATGATTATCTTTAAATACTAAGACATAAATAATAAGGTTTAGATTTGAATAAACTATAACTAAATAAGCAGGGTTAGATTCTCTGCTATGTCTCTAAAGCTAAGTACAGGCAGTCAAAAAACCGAAGGCTGAATCAATCCAGTTTTGCAGGTTAGTCTAAACTGAGTAGATTGAACTGATAAATAAGTGAACAAGCATTTACTTTTGATCGCAGAAATGCAGCCATGTTCCTGCAGTGGCCCAGGCCAGAAGCTAGGGAGCACTAGAGCACACCTCCCTGCTTGGCTGGAGCAGACAGCTTGGGCCAAGGGGGTGGGGGTTTGCAGGGGAGGTGAAAAGCATTCTAGGATGCTGGGAGACTATAAGTTAACTTGAATCTGGAGGGGATCTTGGACAGAAGTTCAATAAACTGATTTAACCTAAATCAGTCAAGTCTGATACTACATCCATCCAGGTTTATCTTAAACCAGTTTCGGCCATTTTGAAAGCAGTTTAATTGCACTGAACCACTGTTGTGTTACAGATTTCAATTGGTTTCCAATCACTTATACCGGTTTATGTATAATTTCTGTCCTAGCCCTAAAGAGCTTGTCTAGGTTATAATCACCAGAGACTTGTGTGTTATAGATATATTCCTAACACCATGCCCTTCTAGTCTCCAAGCTACGCTTCCTATGCGAACAGAGAGGGGAATCCTAAAGATGCAACTTCACAGTTCTGAAACATACAGCCCGTCCCTTTATCCCCATTTTTCATTTTGAAAAATGCAAAAGGGCTGGAATGAAAATAGGAATTTCACCTGACATTTTTAATACCTTGTATTATATATAAATAAAAGAGAATGCAAGTAGGAGCAGGTTTTCTTCTTAATATGCAGAATCATTCTCTCTCCTGTCCACAACAGTAAAGGAATAATGAATCCCTTTTTATGAGCTGTTATTTTCCTCCAAAAAAAGAGTTGTCAGAATGTCCAGCCAAACAAACAACCCGAAAGGTTGAATATTCTGTTGTGTTTTCTAACAACAACACAGGGATTGACGCACAAAGACAGACTATTAGTCTTTCTGCTGTTTTAGTCATTTGTTTCCAGCAGTGGTAAATATCAGATACTTCAGAAATGTATCAAATAAACCATTATGCACCTAATTGTGCAGTATTATACCATGAAGGAAAATTTGTTTCTGATTCCAGCTAGCAATCATCTTATGGCCTGTAGCATAAGGATTGATTGTCTTTACACATTTTATTCTAGGTAGCAAAATCACAGATGCTATTTTTATTCCCATATACATCTCATCTAAAGATCTAACTAATCTCCTTTCTTAGAAATACCAGAGACCCCAGAGCATTTCCTTTATACCTAGAAGGACTGACTAGACGTAGAAGCATCAAAAATATTATGTTTTCACATTATTTATCAATTGCTTATGCTTCTATAATACCTCTCCCTGGAAGGAAGTTATTCATAAACAGGAATACTGAGTGTGAGAAACAGACAAGTTTCAAGTTTCTTTTAGAATGTAAGAAATTAAAGCTTTGCTGAACAAATCCTGGGAGCAAAATAAGTATAATGGACAAATTATAATGCCTATTTCCAGATGCTAAGACCCAGGCTTTACATGCCGTGGACCCGATTCAATTCCAATTAACTTCAGTAAGTGCCTTTCTCTAATTTGAATGGACACTGAGTTAGGGTTTATGGGCCAAATCCAACTCCTATTATAAGCAGTAGAAATGCTTCAGTGGGAATTACCTCAGGTTTTGTGTCAGTATAGCGCACAAAAGTTGCTTTTCTCTGAAAAAAATCAAAGAAACTAAGCTCAAATCCTCATAGTGCAGAACTATGAAGGATTTCTAGAAGCCATCCTCTCATCCATCAAGTCAACATGAAAGGAGACAGGGGTAGCACCAAAAACCTATTGACCACACTAACGAAGCTGATGCCGAGGAGATGGTGAAAGAAGGTTCTAAAAATTACAGCCACACTTGACAGGGCAAAATGTTCACACTGCATAAGAGTTGCTGATCTTGAAAATAAGGCCTCATTCCATTCTGCTAACAATAGCAAAAGGGATGAATTAGATTGGAACGCCCCGTTAAGACTTTTAACTAAAACTGCACATATTTATGCATAGGAATGATTGCAGTTGGGTGCAGTGTTCATGCAAGTCCAGATGTTTGGGGGAGCAGGTAGGAGAGGCAGGGAGCCTATAAAATACACATCCAACAACACAATTAGCTAAATTTTCAGTGTACATTTTTTCTTCCTTCAAGAAGGTAAATACTATTTTTTTTACCTGCTTGGGTTGTGTAATGCACAAAGGTTGAAAATGACATAGTCGTGGCTACCCAGTTTTTCCCAAAGGCATTTTGATGATACAGAAAGAGATGTTTTTTAAAGGTTAAGTAGATGCCAAATACCATTTGTGCATGTATTGTAGAGGGAGACCCAGCTAATCAGGTGTTCTAGCTCCTTGGCACTAAGGAACACCGTCAGTTATTCTACAAAAAAAAAAATCCTTTAAAAATGTCAAATGGTATACAAAACAGTAAGTAGAGGAAAACACAGTGAATTATATAAATGTTTTGATATATATTTGTAGTTTTTTCTTGCTAAATGTGAAGTGCAAGCTACTTATCTCCTCTAAAACAATTATTAACTGGTAACAATTATTAACTGCTCATATTTATTGTGGCATAGAGAGCCTCAGAGAGATTCAAAGATGAGTGTAGTAGCTGAAGAGGTATAGTGTAAAGAGAGGAGTAATGCAAGTAACAGAGGTGTTAGGGAAGATGACAAAAAAGCATATTAATGTGGCATTGTTCATCATCTAGATAATTATGGGACAATATGACTGCTTTTTGTGGGTTCAGCTGAGGAGCTCTGGTCAGCTTTTAGGAACAGGTTAGAATTTACTAATACAATAAGCTAAAGGAGAGGGATGTAATTGAGAGACAACTCTACAGTGCAAGTGCTGGAAGCCGTTCCTCCTAACCCACTGCTTCCAGCCAATTCTATGCAATCAAGATGACTATATTTGTATAAGTCTCTTAAGGGTCCAATATCCTGACAATGACACCAGGAGACAGGTAAGGAGGAGCTGAAGCAGTAGGAGCATTGAAAGTACATACAAAAAACTTAAGGAGTTTCTTTTCAGTGAAGGAATTATGGAGTTAGTGGCAAAGAAGGTAGTCGGAGCACCTGCAATTTGACTCAACCATCTCAGAGTAAACAGAGAGAAAGTGATTATAGTAATTAAAATAAGAAACAATGAATACTGGATATTCCAATGGATTGTCTGGACAGCTGTCATAGACACTCACCAGTGCATGAGCAAGGAAGATTAATTGATGGGTTTTTGTACATATTTAAAAGATTTTTTAAATATGCATTTGCTTGTCATTAAGTTTAAATCAATTTGCTTATCAATATTAACAAAAGACAGATTTCTATAGGGACATGGAGTATAGATGGGCAATATTTCCAAGATCATTTAGGCATGCAGAAAAATAGTTTAGCTATCACTGCATTTCAATTTCATTGTAAATGAAATTCAGGAACATGGATATCAGGAGACAAACAAATAGAGATGACTCTATTAATCATGGTTGTTAGGGTGATTACCAAGACTAGAAAAAGCCAAAATTCACATTAACGTTTTTGGAAGAAGTCAAACAAAGTTGGTCTGCTTCAAAAAAAAATAATGTGCAATTTTTAAATTTTTAATATGCAACGAAGAGCAAGGTATTATGCTGTTTCATGTAGAAGATGTCTTGTTCAAATGAGCTGTTCAAATTTAGGCAGGCTAGAAAAGAAATAGCAATGGGCACAAAACAAGAGAAAAAAGCATTGCAGTATTAAAATAAAAACAAGTGTGTGCATTAATATAATGTTTTACATATGGAAAATCCAATGTAAACTGGACACTAATAGGAATCAGTATAAATTTCCATTTCAGAATTAGAAAGGAATAATTTTGTTCAAGTGTGCAAGATAAACTAAGTCTAATTTAACTTCTTCAATCTTGTCACTCCTAGTTCTTTCCCACAAGATTAAAAGGTTGGGCAGGGGGGACTGCTTTAACTCTTTTGAGTTCCTCTAGCCCTGTGGTGTTAATTAGAGCATATCTGATGCTGTTCAATTTATACCTTCTTGTAGCAATCCCCCCATGAAGTTGTTACATCACTTTAGCACTGCTTCAGCTCAAAATATTTAGGCAACATTTCCATATAAAAGGGGAAAATACATTTATATCCCAGAGTACAACACATAAAACTGTGACCCTTTGAGCTTCCATGTATCACTTCATAGAACCAGAAGGACAGATTATCTTCTAATCCAAATGTTTTATCTCCCCACAGAGGCTGTGAAAGATGTCTTGTAAAAAGTTTTGGAAAATATGACAAATGTTTTGAAACATTTCTTAGCCTAGACCAGAGGTTTCCAAACTTTTTCCTGTTGCATACTCCCATCCTGATTTACCAGTTGTCCATGTACCCATATCAGCATATGTTTTTATCTTTTAACACCTTTTAAATGCCAATTATTATTATAATAATGAAAATTAAATTCACCATTACACAATTACTCCTGCATATCCCCCAGATTTGTCTTGTGTACCCCTAGTGGTACACATGCCACAATTTGGGAACTCCTGGCACAGACATTGTGTTTTTACCCAAATGTCTTCTAAATAGAGATTTAGCCTCAAATGAGGGAAAATGTAAATTCTGACAAATTTGATTAATCTTTCCCCATGACACAGTTGGTCAAAAAAAGGTATAATCAAACAAATTCTGCTTCTTCCATATTTCCTGGACCACCTGACTGCAACAAAACTACATAATCTTCACGGGAACAGAGATGGAGAAAGGGTCTATTTTTCACTCAGAAAAGTTCTTATTTTAATGAAAACAAGAAATAAACATTCCACAAGATATCATTGCTTCTAATAGAATAATAATCAATAAAATAATTAATAAATAATACAATTGGAACAAACTCACAAAAAAACTCCGAAGTGTGAAAACTGTTAATTCTGGGTTACATTTCTTATGGGTCATTTGCACAACCTTCCTCCGGTTTAATTTTACCATTGAATCTGCCAAGCCTTTTCTCTAATGTGACTGGATTATTTGTATAGGTATTGTTGGTAATCCCACTCATTAACTAGTATGATCAGATGAAAGGTGGTATATAAATGCAATGACTTGAGAACCAAGTTTAAAATGTTCTAATCCTCCAAGACAAAGCAAAATAAAACAAAACTGTAGCAGCACATGTTAAGGTTTGGTAAAACTTTGGAAAATACTGGACTGGCTTAAACGCTCAGTGGGACTCAGAACGTAAGTTTTGTTGTAAACATATGTTTAAATTCATTTCATTCTCAAGTCATCACAGAAAGGCCAGTTGTCTGTTCATTTACTTCAAAACACCTCAGATCTTACTCATTCATTGACTACAAGGTAGCATGCAATGCAACTTGGCCTGTACCCAGCTCTCAAAAAAGCCTGTTCAGTTGACTACTACTTCACCTAGCCATTTGTGTACATATTTACTGTATTTCTCTTAAAACTGCCTTTACAGAAAAGCTTTTCTCTGGACTGACAGAAGCACAAAATGTCTATTTTCAAAGCCAGCCAAAAAACCAGTAGATTACAAGATGATACAAACAACAGATGGTGCCATCTCATATCTACCCCTTGAAACTCAGCTCTTACAACACTAAAGTGTTGATTTATGGATAGTCAGATAAATGCTGCTGCAAAAAGCAAAGCACCCTCCTTACAACATAAGGCATATGTGATGCAGACTGTTTTTCGTGTCAGCTAATAGCATGACTTATGAATAAGAGATGAAGAACACTAGTCAAAGATTGCGTAGCAGTGTTGGATGTGTGGAGTGTGAAGGGGAGAGTTTTTTCTAAATACAAAGTGTACTGGCAAGTTCCTGTCACAATTCCTATTGTTGCAGGTTCCTATGTACTTTTGGAGGCAGTACCATTATTCCCTAGAGGAGCAAGTAATTGTCTTATTCTTGCAGCTGTAAACCGCTGACAATTTTAACAGTTTGTGGTTAACAAGTTTGTTTCTGTTTCCAAAGCACTTAAAAAATGGCTGCTCTTCATATGACGCTTTACAATCTTATCTGCATATATTTGTACATAAATACACACATATACACTGGGAAAAAGAAATCAGGCACCATATAATATATGAAGAAAATGTGTAGCCTGAAAATTTTACCCAAACTAGGTAGAGGGCACTTGCAAAAAGAATATATTTACAGAAACCAGAATATGCAAGAGAATATTTTCAACACAAAAGAGGCTAAAATATTCAATTAATTCCTCCCCACCCACCACCCACCCCCCCAAAAAAAAAGAAAGACAAAGAAGGCAAGATGAGTGCTTGCTGGAGAAAGATTACAGAAGTCATTCACTACTTAGAATTTTATTTATTCTTTTTGGATAGTGGTGCTTTGAATGACATCTTTTCTTAAATTTAGATCAGACAATCCCTAGTACCTATTTTATCATTTCTCTCCAAGCTCTAGTTTCCAGTATGTACACAGGTTATTTATAGTCAAAAAACGATTATTTACTCCATTAAACCTTGAAGATTCTGGGTAAAAAATGATATCTTTCAGTCATATGTTGAATACAAGTAGAAATATCTGAAAGGTACTGTACCCACCCACAACACCACTGCTGCATATAATGTACACCAGATCAGTTGATGAGTAGATAGTAATATTTCATGCCAAGGACAGACTTTTCCTAAGACACCTAATTACCATCAGCCCACACACTATCACATTATTTTCACAAATCACTTATAAAAGCTTGCACGTAGATAGATAGCATTATGAGACTCCTACAAATCCTTTAATTGGGTACTTTATGCCACTTGTGTTATCCTGGGGTATGTAAAGTACATTAAAACTTCTTCATTAAAACCTCTTCATTAAAATTTCACTTTATAAGCCAAGCAATTTCATTTTATGAGCTTTATCCACTTATTCTGTAATATTTTAATTAATTGCTTATTACCCAATTATGAAATTATTTCTTGCTCCAACATGTTTCCCTGTAATCTGTACAATTTTATTTCTGATGTAGCGATGGAACCCTAGGTGTGAATATGCACATAATATATCTAAAATCTGAAAATATCTAATCCATACAAACCATAGCTAGAATTAATGAAATAGCTTCTAAAATCTCCTGACTTGATTGATCTAAAATTGAATTTCCCTGGACTCTTCCCTTAGCCACCTAGCCATAACGGCACACACTACTTTCACATACAAACCATCCCCAGTCACATCTTAATTCAATTGCTCTGGGTCCCACCTCAGTGTCCTCTATAAGATGGCTCTAGTGTGTAAATATATTCACTTTCTAAAGCCTAAACTATCCCTTTCTGTAGGTACTTGGGACCAAACCAACAAAGGATGTATGCCCCTAAACTTTAGGCATAGCAGGAGAAACATGAATCTCTTGTAAAGGAGTTAGGGTGCCTACGTGAAGAAGGACCATAAAGTATAGAAATAGCCCAGGGAGCGAGGACCAAAATCAACCAGTAAGCTAGTAAGTCTTGCTCCATCTTGTATTATTTCTGTAGTCCGAGGAACTTTGAATATTTTGTGCATTCTTTGTGCTGTTGAATTCTTCATGCTGCTCCAGCAGAAGGGGTAGAAAGTATGCATGCTCTTTAGGCTGTTCTGGAATAACCTAGTCCAGTGGTGCTCAACCTTTTGGCTCCATGGGCCCTGTGAGTGCCACAGTACCCGTCTGTGGACTGATTCAAGAGCTGTAGTGTGGCACTGCCCTCATGTCCCCTGCACACTAGGATTGGGGCCTGAGGCCCAATGCTGTCCCAGATTAACCCTGCACTCTGGGATTGGGCACTGGATGCTTTGCACAGGAACTCCCTAAGGGTCTAGAGATTTGCCAGTAAAGGAGCAATGTCATTACTCCCCTGCTGCCAAATTTCCAGACCTGGGGGAGGCCTGCAGGCCTGATGACATGGCACTGTGGGCTGGACACTGAGCACCTCTGGTTTAGTCTGCCTGCTGGCCTTTTCATGTACTTCATGTACAGAGACTCTTACAATAGCTAGTTTCTAGATTTCTGTTATTTCTAGATCTGTTATTTAATATTCATTTCACTCATCTTTCATAGCAATATCTAAAGAAAGATATGTCCATTAAGTAACCCAGACATCTCTCCATAGATTCTCTTCTCAGTAATCAGTACTGCAGCAAGTGATGCGTTTTGGTTAGAATGCCAATATTACTACTTAACTTACTTTTACAATTAGATAGGATGTTTGTCTGTTAATCTTTAGAAAGATTGTCCTTTTTGTTTTTTTTCTTGGCTGCATACTAATATTCAATGGGTTATCAAGTCAAAGTTTCTCAAAAGTTGAGCTGAGTTTCCTTTCACTTTTTCTACTTATAATTCAATTTTTGATGAGGAATATAAGAAGAAACTGTTGCTGAAATCCTGATAACAATATCATAGCAACCTGTTTTTTGGTTTAGATTATTTATTGGAGATTTTTAAATATATATGGTTTACGTGCAGCATAATATCCATAGTTTTGCACTGAGTTAAAGGTCAGATATCCTGAAACAGATATTAGAACTAGTTTTGCCATTCTTATGGCAGTTTGATGCGTCTGCATGTATGGATAACATACTATTCGCTAGGAGTAAAAGTGACAGAACTGGGTCTTACAAGTCAGAAAAACAGTGTTCAGTCTCCAAAGAAAACAGTGTTATATTATAAATGTATATCAATAAATATTTATATATATATACACACACACACACACACACACACACACACACACACACACACAAGCCAAGAAACCATGGAAACAAAATCCTGAAATATTCATTGTTATTGTAATATTATAAAAGCCTTAGGCTGTCTGTCTGTCCATAATGCTTTATTTGCACTCTGGCTGACTGAAACAATCAATCAGAGTGTGAATACAGAATACAGCACTGGGACAGGAAGTGGCAGCATGGTGGAGCACCAGCAGGGATACAGTGGGGATACAGCTGTGTTGGCTTCACCCTTCCCCCCCACCACTGCTGCTGCCGGCTGGCTTCTTCCCTCCCTCAGGCCCAGTCCTCCCACAAACACCCACGCACTGGGCTTGGGCCTACTCCTCCCCACCCCCTGCCACAGTGGTGTGGAAGGGGGGAGCAGGCCCAGACCCCAAGCAGCAGGAGGGAAGGGGGGAGCAGGCTCAGACAGGAGGATAAAGGTACATGGGGCTGTGTCCTTACTTGCTCCCTCCTGCCCCCTATCATTCTTGACAGGCAATTGGCTAGTATATGTAGAAAAAGGCATGATTATTCCTATATAGAGATGGTTTAGCTTTTCTTAACACAAATAGGAAGATAAAAAAAAATAAAAGAGTAGACATATTTCTGAAGTAGCACAAAAATCAATTACCGCAGTTGTTCAGTAGAGGTAAACATCTGTTCATCTTAATTGTGCTCATTACTCCCCAGTAATGGTGAATATTTTGCTAAGGCTCATATTTGACCACACAACATAATTAAATGCACCACAGTTCTTGAAGACTACTTCCCATAATTAAGTTTGCAACAAGAGTCTTGTGGTGGAGAAAAGGGGCTCAGTATTTCCACTGAATAGGAACAAGCCCAATTAAGGGTGTAATATTGCACAAAAATGACTGTGTAACCCCCATTAACATCTCTGCCAATTAATTATGCAGTTAGTCCAATAAAATACATCACCCACAATAATCTTTGCCTCTCACGTATCTCCTAGACTGTCATGGCTACAAAGTAATTACAACACTTTGTTAATAATGGTCCCGTATACATTATATTTGAAAATGAGGCTCCATCACTGCTAGTTGACTGTGATGTTTAGAAAATGGTAAGAAGTTTCTTTCTGAACTTCTGTTTTGGTTAATCTGCAATCTTGTGCTCAGTGAATAGGCTTTAGATATAGGATGTACCCACTATAAGAACCCTAAAATTTGTAGATTTTAAAAGGAAAATAAATCTTGAAGATACGATAGGCATTTGAGTGTCATCCTGCACAAGGAAAAATCAGGACCTAAGGACTAAAAAGGCAGTGATAGCTTAGCTGTGGAGTTGCCATAGAAAAGCAGCAAATTAGAGAGAGCCTGTGACTTTTTAAGTAGCATAAATGATTTGTAACCTAAGTTTGCTGATGTGGGAGAGCATGGCCTGAGGTTAAGGATAATAAATATTCAGTAAACTTATGGTAAAATCTGAAATATGATGCAAATATTCTGTTCAGTTCTCCTTGCTTTTAGATTCCCTTGATATCAAAATTCACAAACTGTTCAGTGCTCATATTTAGTGAATTAAAATTCTCATTAATCACTAAAAATGTCCACTTCTGAGTCATTAGATGACATCTTTACTGCTTCCATAGGGTAACATTCCCAAATAAATAAGGCTTTATCTTGCAGACCTTCTGTTGGCAAATTTACATTACTCAAATTTCCTTTGAAGGCAAACCATACCCTCAAGGGATGTACAACTAGTCTGTTGATGTTAGAGGATCTACTTGCATATACCAACTTAGTAATTTACTCCTCTATAAATCAAGTGTTAACAACTTAGCATTAACCAATAGCACAACTAGGGTGGGGGATCAGCTCTGGGTTCTAGCAGTATCCTACTGTGTTCTGCACCCCCGGTCTCCTGCACTCAGCATTTCCTCCCCCCTACCATGCTGCCATGACTCTCTAGTGCTTCCTCCTCTCCCTCCCACCTCGACCCCTCTCTCAACACACACATACACATGCACATTCTGACATTCTACAGTATCTCTTCAGAGGGCACCAAAATTGCTAGTTACTTCTCAAGTGTTAACAATATAGAAGAAACTCCATACTAGGTCACATAAGAGTGAAATATTCACATTTACCTCTATCCTTTAGGTAGCCCCATAAATATCTCTGTCAGATACTTAGGATGAAATCCATAAAGGACATTAGGTGCCATAACACTGTTTGTTGTGGCATTTAAAAGTTAGGTGCCTGGCTTAAGCAGCAAAGCCCACTATCCTATTAGTAACTCTGAGGCTCCCTATACAGCACCTAGGGACAGCTAGGTAACTCAGATGAGCTCTCAAGTGAGATCCACAGTGGACAGTAGATGCTACATCGTTGTAGTGACGAGCTACAGTGACGTAGCTCATCACTACAGTGATGTAGCATTGGTGGGCGTTAACTATGATACCACTGCTACTGCACTAGGGCTGAAAATGATCCATGTGCCACCGGGACTGTGCAGTACCAACTTTCCTTCCCAGTGACTAGTATTTTGAATGGGGAGAAGCCTCAAGTCAGCACACTAGAAAGTGCCTCACCTAGCAAATAGGAAAATAAGGAGAGAGGTGGGTCCTCCCCACTCTGTGGCTTAGGAAATTTAATCGGTACTGCCAGGAAGTACCTCTCTCCACTCAAAGTCTGACACACTGTCCCAAAGGTGTATGCCTATACCCTTGCCTTCAAACAACTGGACTAGGAGTCACCCTTTTCTTTCAAAATACACCTGAAGAATGAGCTACCACTAGCTTCTTCCCAACCTCCCCCCAAACCCTTTTTACAATAGCTCAGTGACAGAAAAAATCATGCCAAATATAGAGACCCAGGCTTAAATGCTTCCTTAGTCTGAGGGGATTCAAACCTACATCTCCTATCTTGTAGGACTATTATGTAGGTCTCTGACTCCCTGGGCAACTGGGTTTTTCTACTAGTTTATTACATAAAATTAGATAGTCCTGCCATCTCTGTATCTGAATGAAAACAGCTGTAGCTGTGTTTTGTACTGAATTTATTGTTGGCAGTGCTTGCACTAAGTGTGCTCAGATACATTCCTCAGGGGACTGAAATGCTCTCCTTGCCTTGCTGCTGGATCCAAATTAAGCATGTGGGAGTTGTTAGCCCCTCAGACTTGGCGTGGTTCTGGACAAGTGCAGAAGTAGCACTAGCTCTCAGGGACCTTTCAGTCATCTAGTGAATTAGGTGGCTGCTGAGCAGGTTTTAGGCAAATCCTAAATCCAATGAAACCCCTTTTTATTTATTAGAAAAATACAAAATTCAGTTAAATCTAAAAAAAAGTAGTCTAAGGCAAACGATTGCCAGAAAAAACAAGATTTTAAAGGGAAGGAGAAAAGAGGAGCTTGTCAGGATATTCCCATGCGATGAAAATTGAAAAAAAAATACAGGTTCACTATTTCAGTGCTGCTATTTCAGCACTGACAATCCACCCACAACCTAGATCCCTCTCTATTTTGTAAGCTCCTTTAATTATTTCAATGAACATCTAGAACACCAATTTCTTTATCTGAAGAATTAATTACCTAGAATAATTAATAAATACTGTGATCTATGCACCTGAAAATATTTGTAAATGAAAAGACTTAATGTTATGGTACATTAATGGTGGTACTTCAAACTAAAATCTTTAGCACATCTGTAGAAGAGTAAAGTTTATGAGTTTATGTAAGATGAAACTAATATATGTATGAATAGCATTCTTTGTTTCATAGGGCAAGGCACAAGAAGTTTATGTGCCTCACTGTGTCTGTATTCAGGCTGAATGCTATCCCGCGTCAACTCAGCTGGTCATCTGGGCTGGGAAGTTAAAGGTAGTCAGATGTGCTGCAAACAACATCACTTTCTTGGGTGCTAGTGAATATAGAAATGGGTGTCTTCTGATTCTACCATAAAGAGCCACCAAAGCAGATGTCTGCCTGTGCCTTTTTTCCTCCTCTCTCCCCATTATGGTTTTAAGTATTGTATCAGCAGTTCTAGTAATCTTCAGCAGGAGACATCTCTAATGAGAGGTTAATGCAGAGTTAATGATAATGTGGAAACCACTGCCCTGCCTCAGAGAGAGATGTACAAGATCCCTTTTTTTGGGAACTGCTCTACTGTCAAGAATTCAGGATGATGAATCATTTGGGGAACTTCAGATTTAGAGGAATTACATGTGTAGATTCTCTCCACTTTAGAAGAAGATATTTATGTCCAGTACTATGATAAAACATTATTTCTTGCAACAGATAAAGAATGTTCATGTCTCTGAGAGTCCTTTTGAAATATTAAGCATCACAAATATTATTTGCATAACATTATTATCTACATATCTCTACAGTACTTCTACTCTTGTCTTTTTTCTTTTTTTTTTTTTAAGTGTTATGTTTCCCTCTTTAGTTTATTTCTGTTCTTTTATTTTCTTTTCCTATTCCTGTGTTTTTCTCCGGTACTTTTAATGACCTTTCTGTCTTGTATGAACCCTGGCTCACTTTCTATTCTTCTGAAATCTCTCATATCCCTGAATATTGATCCTTTCAGTTTTTGACTAACTTATCTGAACTAATCTACATTCCAGCCCCTTTTCTCTTACGCTGACCACATCAAATGGCAGCTTACCACAGACTACCCGCTTCTTGTTCCAAAGCTTTAGATCTCAAATTTCCTCTGTCTAAACATCTTAACATGGTGATAAGTCACAGAGAAATGCACACTCCGTTTAAACTGTAGGTTTGTAAACTAGCAGACCTTATTCCTGTTATTCATTAATTATAGAGCGCAGGAAAGGAAACTCACTACCAACACTGCCTTGTATTATTTGGCCATCGATATCTAAGTTCAGTTGCTTCCTCAATTCCCTATATTTTCCCTGGTCAGAGGTCTGTGGCTCACTTACTGTTTGCCAGTGTTATGTTATAAAAAGGCTAAGTGTTGTTAAGCAATATCTTTCAAATGAATACCTTCCTCCCCTACCTCTTTCAAAGACGTATTGAAACAAAAAAGACTGCCTAAAACTTTGGGGCAGGGAAGCTATGTTCAACTCTACTTAAAAAGTCAAAACACTAAGACCACCAAATTATCCTCAAGTGCTTACACACATGCTTCAGGAGTGGAGTAGGGGGTGCTTTAATTAGAGTGGCTCTGATAACTGCTCTAATTGAGGTGCCTAGAGCAAGCATCTCATGTATCAGTAGCCCTGCACTTCAAAATGGCCACCGGGGTTCTTTATCTGAAACTTGTGAAGCGAGCTTTGGATAAAGTTCCCATACCACCATTTGGAAGCATGAGGACACTGATACACGAGATATGGGAGACTGTTGAACTGCGGAAGTTGCCATACTCCAGCAGACTCAATTAATCAAGTCTGTTCCAACACGCAGGAACTACAGCATGTTGGAGCAGCTTCCCTGCTTGTCTATAGATATTTCTAGAGCCCCAGCGCTAACCACATGGAATACATTGGGTACTTTCTTCTCCTGGCAATTAATTATTTGCTATTAAGGTAAGATTGATCATATCTTTCTGCATTACTCTACTATAATTTATTACTGACATTGTACCAACAGTGGCAAGTTTTTTAAAAAAAAAATCTCTCATTTATACCAACATGGTTTGAAAAAGAGATTGACCAGCAAGAGAACAATGTATTTTGCAGAACATAATTGGATTGTTATCTTTCATGGGTTTTGTCTGACCTCTCCCAAAGGTGATAGAAATCAGGTTCCTTGTTTCAAGTCTTCATGATGCCATTGTTAGATCTTGTTACTTTACCTACTGGGACAGTGACTGACAATAGACCACCTGGCCATTTGACAAAAAATACATTTTCTTCTCAGCTGAATATCTTACAGATTGGGCATTTTGCATTACCATGTGTGAACTGGAGCTGCTCATGCAAACTTTTTTTGTACTTCACACATCCAAATCTACTGAGGTTTATTTTTACCTACTAAAAAGTCTTCCAAGTCATTAATTTTAAAGAAACTGGCTGTTTTCTACAGCAAAAGTAATGCGCTTGATTAATCTCCAGATCCCTCATATCAAGGTTTTGTTGTTAAACAGCTTTCTTTTTTATATGCATCACTTACTAGAGTAATCTAATACAATTGCCTAGTCTTCCCTTTAAGGTTGTAGTTATCCAACTAGAGAGCCAATGTCCAAAACAAAGCATATTGATATTTGTGAGCAGTGCTTAAATGCGGTATATAGCACCAAGAGTGTGTATGCTTTTACAGTTAGGATAGATATATAGAGGAAGATGGTAAGGAAATCACAATGCTCTTATTGCTATACTCTCATAGTTTTATCTGTGTTTCATAGATAAGAGAGTATGTTGCTACTAAACCAAATACATTAGAATGAAAGTTCGACAAACAGGGAAGGAAGGATATTGTGGCTTGATGTACCTTGATGGGGTGGTGGGACAGAAACTTATGTCTTTGGTATCCACAGATGTATACATACCTTTTATGGCAGCTGATATTCAACCATATAATAACGGAACCATTATTTCTTAAATAGCTGCATATGGTTTCCTAGAAAACCTTGCAAAGCATACCTCTTGCTAATGTAATTTCATCATTAGAAGACAAGTCCACAATGTCCCCACCAACTAAAAGTGAAGAGCCTATCTGTAGTCTCCCCAACCAGGAAAAGATACCTGTTTGGGGAAAAAAAAAAAACATATTATTTTTACATGGAGTCCGTAACTGTGAAAAGGGGTTGCATTGACAGGTCAGATACTTGAAATGTTCTGTTTACTATCATAAAAGTCACAATGTTATTCTGGAGTCACTTCTCTCAGGAAGAACAGATAATTACATTTCCTAGCCCAATTCATCTGCCGATTCTCCAAACAAGGATGTCAAATAATATTTAATGTAACATTTTTTGTCATATGTAATATCTTGATGTTGACTAGCCTGAGAGCAACCATTCATTCCCCATGATCCACCAAACATGGTTTAAATTATAAGGACCTTTGCCTTGTTATCAGTCTTGTACAGATTTGAATTGTCAATTACAAGTATGAAATATTTATTACTTATAATGAGCTCCTTGAGACAGTCTGTTCCTCTGTGATTTATATGTCAAACTTATTCTTGGTAGCTGATATGAATTACTGAAAGTCATATCTATTTAAATCAAGGAAAATATGGGAATAGTTTATTTTTAAGGGAAAGTGCATTGTAATATTCTTATACCATGTGACCCAAATGTTTGCTGTTTCAGCTGAACAGAGTTGAAAGTGCAATGTTTTCTTCATCAAGTTTCTAAAAGACCTGCTTTTTCTAGGTAACTGCTATGTAGTCTACGTATAAAAAAAATATATAATATACTTTTGGTATTAAAAGCTTTGCACTATAGGTCTCTTAACTAGGTAATAATTTCTTAAGCTATCTACACTATATATATATATATATTTAATATTAACTACTAATGCATAACAAAATCTTAAAGTATGGAATATAATTCACTTTTAACCAACCATTTCAACAGATTATTATTACCTAGGCAACTGAAGTAATCTTTTTTCATTTTCTTATAGATTCCACATAAAATGGTTTTGAGAAAATATGTAATAATTTTGTGTGGTGGCACAATAATGTTGTGCTGTGGCTTGATCACACTTCCGTGAAAAATATTAGTAAATAACCTTTTCAGAAAAACTGAAGTACGGGTCAGAGCTATTGTACAGGCAATTAGGTCCTGGAATAGTTTGCATCCGTTGCAAATGTACAGTGGGCGCGTCTATATGAGACACTACATCACCATAGCAATGACCTAGTGACATAACATAGGTGTGCACAAACCACGATGCCACCACTACCGCTCAGTAGCTCATTTCTACTGCACAGTAGGGTCAGAAATGACCCATGTAGCACTGGGACTACATAGCGCCAGTGGTTACTGTGCCATCCTTTAGTAGTTGCTAAGCAAGTACTAAATGATGCGCAGTTACAATTGCACAGTTAGGTGCACGTGTAGATGCACCCAGTGTGCTAAAGTCTACTGCTACATATTAAGCCTGAGGACCAGGGCTGCTGGAATAACCCAGGTCTTTTTCTAATATAACATGCAGAATCAGTGGTCAAAGAGACTCATTCTGATCAGTATCTGGCAAGGTGAGTATGAACATTTCTTTGCAATCTGACCTGGTCTGATTGACCTTGAATGCTTCAGGCAGGCTGAAATGACATACATTTTCTAGAACAGGGCAGCCCAAACTGCAGTATAAGTCCCACAAGTGGCACAGGCAAGATTAGTGTGTGGCATGCAGCAGATTAAGAGGGGGCAGGAAGTACCATGTTAGAAAAGTCAGGCAACAGAGAAAGCAGCAGATCAGGAAGGGAGCATGGGGCAGTAAGCAGAAAGCAGGGTAAGAAATTGGGCATGGGATGGGGATTCAGAGTGACACTCAGGGAGAGTGCAGAGTTTATCTGCGGCACACCTTATATAAAGGTTGGCCCCCCACTGCTGTAAAGGATGATGTACCTTGCCACATATTTATGTATTCTTTATGTATTTACTACATTGGGTGGGCTTCAATCTATAAAGTCTCAAGGCTTCAGATCACAGGTGTTTGAGACACTGCTTCTACACATGCAATTGATGCAAAGCAATAAACTCCACAGCATATTGCACTGGAATTTATGTTCTTGGGCACCATGTTTACATGTGCACCTGGGACCACAACACACTGAGACAGGTCAAAGCAGCCCTAATGAGCAGGGAGCCCCCAGGATCAGCCTGCCAGCCCACGGCTGCTCCGACTCAGCTCAGTGTGCTGCAGAGGGGCTGGCTGGAGCACAAGGGTGCTTCAATACAGGGATAGTCAGCAGGCAGCTCCACACTGTAGCACTCTCATGCCCCAGCCAGCTGAATAGAATGCACTGCTGAACAGAAAATGCCACCACAAGATAGCAGTTGTATTTACAAGAGTTAACCTGCAGCAGAGTTTATTAATTTACTGAGACCTAATAGGGCTATGTGTGTAGATGTAGAGACTTTACTGCAGAACTAATTAGGCTACTTCACAGAAAAAGTCTCACGTAGACATGCTCTGTGGGTGCATCTACACATGTGGTTTACTGCAGAGTGGATTAATTAGATCTGCAGTAAAGTGTCACCATCTATATGTGTGCTGGTATTAGGGTGCAATAAACTAATTAACTCTGCTGTAAGATAGTACTGTCAGGGACATGCACATGGTGTAGCATGTGTAGACAGTGACTGGGGAAGTTGTAGACTTCTTGCTGTTGCCTAGCCATATAGCTCCACAGGTTCTGTAACCTTGTGCCCCAGCCAGTCCCTCCATTGCCTGACACCAACACCAGGAGCCTGGGGCTGACCCTCCTATGCCTGCTGCTAGCCTGGGGCTGCTCTAACCTGGATCAAATTGCTTTTGTCCTAGGAACACACGTAGACACTACACCTGGCAGCAGTTTAATCTGGCTCAAACAGTGCCAGAGTTTATTGCTTCACATTAATTTAATGTGTAGATGCACCCTGTATGACTCTCTTCTCCTACATACCCTACATCTACATTTGAGAGCTTCTGTAATGCACGAGTAAGTAGTCTGTAGCTTAAATCTCTGGGACTAGTACCAGGATGTTCTCACTAGAAGGCCTGTACTCTGGATTTAGCTTTCAGAGACACCATCCTTTGACCTTTAGGGCACAGTGAAAGATCCAGCTGATTATCCAACTTATTTCTGGAGAAGGGGGTTAATGGGATCTCCATCTGATATTGTATTTCAGTGTTTCTTTAACTTCAAAACATGAGCTCAAGAAGATTTTCATTGATGCCTTCCATTTGAATTAATGTCACATTGGGTAAATGTAAAATGGATCACAGCACAGAAGATATAGTCAACATGTATGTAGTCTTCTCTAATTGATTGTGATAATGTTTTTAGATATAGTTTCCCAAACAGTGCCTATCCATTTAGACTATTCCTCTATTAGAAATAATTTTTTCTGTGCTTGTAATTCTACCTGTTTTGGAAAAAATGAAACTTACAGTGTAAGCAAATTCAAGTTTCAAAACTGTAAATATTTAAAGAATAATATGCAGGATTTTTTATTTTACCTGAAACCAATCCTCAATGTAAGAAAGAAACCACAAACCAACATAAAACACACCTAAGACTGCAATCTTTTTAAAATCAACTTTCTAGACTCAGATCACTAGCTGTGTTTCACTTCATAATAATTCTTTGAACTCTGTCAAATTTAATTTAGGAAGAAAAGGTTAAGCAACCTTTAAGATGTATACAATATAGCTACCTTTCCTAGAACCTGTTGCACAATTATTGAAAGAAAAAACCCATAAAACTTTCATACTAACATTTTCTTGTGTTAGAAGGAAAATGACACATCCCAGAAGAATCAGGGCCACTATCTGAAACAAAAATCAGACATGTTGCCATCTTTTTCTTGCTAAAAAAATCTGAACATTGCTATAACATTTTCCACATTAAATTCGTTTTTTAAATAGGAACAATAATTTGTATAGATCTGTGTTGGGCTCTTCCCAAAAATAGTTGCCAAAGTATAAGATCTCCTTATACTGCTAGTCATAACAGATGACAACAACCTTATGTTTAAAATCTCTACAAGGGATGAATTTAAATGAGCTATTAATGGTTTGGAAACAAGGTAAGTCTCTGGTGAGAACTAAATTCTGAGAGGATTCTTCAAGATATTCCAAATATTATTACATTTGACCTAGGGAAGCCCCTCTCCTCCTCTTTCCCTTCACAGAAGGATATCTTAAATAAATTGAGATGGAAAATTTTAACTATTAAAATCAAACAATAATTAGTAAAAACACTGGACCTTCACATTTAAACTAATTTTAATAAGAATATAAATATATTATGAAGTGAATTCTCTTAATGGAAAGTGATATTTAATTGACATGTAAATTAAGCTTTATTACAGTGAAGTACTAAATTTGAAAAAGGTTAATATTTTGGTAACTCAGCTTATGAGTGAAGATGAAGCAGGAGCAAAATATCCATTACAAAGTATCACTTTTAAAAATGGAAGTAGGTTGTAGCCGTGTTGGTCTAAGGACATAAGCAGATGAGATTATTTGGGTAAATTTGATACCATTTATTAACCAACTCAAATAGTTGGAAAAATTCTTCTTTGCAAGCTTTTGTGTACAAATACCCTTTGTCATTCTGAGGAAGCATCTGCAGATGGTCTGCGAAGTTTCTGGATGGAGTAGTAAAGCAGCCAGAGGCCAGTACATATGGAAGAAATCCAGTGAGTTAAAATGTAAATTGAGGTGATCAGTAGGTGAGAGAAAAGTGTGTGTGAGGAGGGATGAATGTAGCTGTAATCAGTAGATTTGGGGGGGAGACAGGGGGGGAGACAGGGAATGAGAATAGCTGATAAAAAGTGGAGGGTTTACCTGGGGAGTCAGATATTAGGTAGCTTGTGTGTCATAAATCCAATGTCTATATTTAGTCCATGATTTTTTGTATCCAGTAGATTGATGAAGTGAAGTTCATAGGTTTGTCTGTGAAAAGTGTTTTGTAAATTCTCTTTGAGAATTAGAACGGAGAGATTGGAGAGAATGAGTGGTTTTCTTGTGAGAAATGTACCCTCAGAAGTAATTGAGTATTCTTGTCCTCGATAGATTTTCAGAGTGTGTTCATTCTGGTACGTAGTTGTTTGGTTTCTCCTACCTATTTTCCATGAGTGTATTTGCAGCACTGGATGAGCTATATTTCATTTCTGGAGCTGCAAGTGTAAGATCCAGGAATGCTGATGGTTTTGTTGTGAGGTGTAGTAGTTGTGGGGGTGGTGGAGATGTGTTGGCATGGTTTACATTTCTTGTCATGGCATGGTCTGGTTCCATTCGATGTTTTGGGCACATAAGAAGTTTGCTTCTGGTGATGAAGTTGGAAAGGTTCAAGGCTTGTTAAAGGCTAGGATGGGTGGCTCTGTAAGAATTGTGACTCCTTCTAATATGGGTTGCAATTGTTTGAAGTTTTTCCATATAAGTTCTGTGGTGTGCGATTCATAAGGGTTTTTCTTCTGTTTTGCAGCAATTCTTCACATTGTATCCAGGTGTCTCTTTCAAAAGTACAATTTATCTCTCTAGAGGAGTGGCCTGGTTGAGCAAAGGCCCTTTTGAGATTTGTAAGGTGGAGATCACAGGTGTTCTCCTCAGTGCAAATCTGGTGGTATCTGAGGGCTTTCTTGAATATTACAGCTTTCTTAGTATGTTTAGGGAGACTGTTGGTTCTGTGAAAATACCTATGTTGGTCCGTGGGTTTCTTGTATATGGTAGTCTGTATTTTACTATTCTGAGTAGTGACTGTACTGTCTAAAATGTGAATGTTGGTGTTGGAGTATTTTGATAATAACCTGATGCAGGGGTGATGCACATTGAATTTCTGATGGAAATCAATCAGGGATTGCAAGTTTTCAGTCCAAATGATGAAGATGTCATTAATATATCTTAAGTATTGCAAGGGTTTGATGGTGTTGTCCTAGAGGAATTTTTCTTCCTTTCACTTCTAGAAATGTGCACTTATAGTGCATGTAAAGTACTGCATTCATAAAAGTATTTCATAAGTAACTTCTGGAAAGGGATATTTTCTATAACAACATGAAAATATTAATTGTGTTACTGTAGAACTTAGGATCAGATCCTGGACCAAGAATCCATTGTGCTAGATATTGTACAAATGTGGACAAAAATGGTACATCTGCCTGAGAATTTATAATTTAAGGCAAAAAACAGCAGATGGAGATGGAGAGTAAAAGGGAACACAAGAGAAATATGTTCATTATCATAATAGGCGCGAGTCACAGAACCACAGCAGTCTAACCACTGATGCTTTTTTCAGGAAAGCAGATTTTAATGAGAGATTTGAAAGAGGGTTTGAGGTAGTTTTGTGGATGTTTGTAGGGAATTCCTTCCAATCTTAGGAGTAGCATAAGAGATATTTGTATGAAAATCTAACAAATAGACTCTGGAGGATTGCATTGTGGGTTAATCAGAGATGAGAAATAACCTGTCAGCAGAGAGGAAGAGAAAGAGAGAAAAAATGGATAAGGATAGGATTTAAACAGTTCAAAGAGTAAAGACAGGTTTGATGCAACAGAAGAGTGAAAGCCAGTGAGGAGGTCTACAAGACGGGGAGATGTGATAAAGTAATGAGCTAGATAAAATATTTTTGTAGCAACATTGTAAATGGATTGCAGTCAGGCAAGGTTGAATTTGAGAACCTGAATGTAAGTTTTAGCTATTTTGTATGCATTGGAAGGGACATACTGGTATTTAGATATGCATTGAAGATTGTTTCTGAATGACCTCAATAATTCTGTTTACCTTTTATTTTTCCCTTTATTTTAATTAAGAAAATACAAGCATTTTTCTTACTATCAAGGCTGGAAGAAAATTAATCTGCTTATTTCATAACATTTCCAAGTAATCCACCAAGTAATGCAAGACAACAGTAATACACCTAGCGTCTCCACTAATCAATGGTGAGGAATGTGGCACTTTAAAGAATAATTTATTTAGGAAGGCATAAACTTTCATAAACTGCAGCCTACTTTGTCAGATGCTATGAATATCTGAAGTAGGCTGCAGCCTGTGAAAACTCAAAGCTTTTGAAGCGCCAAACGCCTCTGTCCTCTGCTATCTTTGTACTCTAGTAACTATCTTTACTGTAAGATAGTTACTGTAACTGTAACTATCTTTGTACTCTAGCGGAGCCATTCTTTAACTTTTGAATCATCTTGTTATAGAGGATGAATTTATATTTGTCTGAGGAAGAAGTTACCAAATAGGTGCTGTGCAACAGAATGAAATTAATTCTTCATAATATTGTAAGGAACTTTCTATGATGTGTCTATGAATGAATAGCAAAACATGCCAAGAGTAGAATAGTAAAACTCTAGGTATTACTCTCTTTCTGTTCTGTACCACATTTCAGCTGAAGAGCTGAGAACTCCTAACACACACATACACAGATATAGTCTTATCATCCCATTCAGTTCTACATAAGCAGTAGCTGCAGCATGAAAACAAATGAGAGCAATGCTCATAGCAATGAAAATATTGTGTTTACAAAAATAATTATTTCCAAAAGATGGGCATTAATTTTCTGCAAAACTCTGTAACTATAATCTTAACGGTTGATTTACAGTTTGATACATTTAACTTTTTTTATCATGTATTTTATAATAGTTGAAGAACACACATCATAATGGGGCTGGTCCTAGTCATGCAAGTTGTTTTTACCCAGTGATTAGTTTAATCAAAGTCAAAAGTTGCAGGATAAGGCTCATTATTTCATTCCCGATAACATTAATTTCCTCCCTTAATCCAAACTTAGATGAATTCAGTTTTTAAAGTAGGTTTAATCCAATAAAACATAAGAAGCATGGATCAAAGAACAACCCAGAGGCACAATTCACAGAAAGCAGCTAATGTGAAGTTTAACAACATCAAACCTAAAGTCTGTTTACTATGTAGGTAGACAACCCAGCAGCATAAAAGATAAGTATATGACTTAATTGTCAAGTTTTGCTTCCATATCATAATACTGTCTACCCAATTAAAGGGCATTTTGGCTAATTACTAATTAGTATGAATCAACTGATGTAATCAACATGTGTTAACACTACATTACACAATCTAGTTGCTTGTTTGATCTAGTTGCTTGTTTCCATACTGAATTCTGAATTGCTATGCAATGTGTCCATCTTGGAGTTTAATACAAATCAAATTAAAATTACAAATGTGCTTTTTTCTTCATTTGTATCTTGATTTAATAGGCACAAATTCTGGCTCTGTGAAAGTCCTTGCTTGAAATTCACAAATAAGTCTCTATTCTGCCCAAATTATCTGCTACTTTTTGTATTGAAAGACAAATCCTAAATTTAATAACTTGTGAAGTTGTTATGTATATATGGGGAAATGTTTATAATTTGCAGTTATGATACTAAAATTGTATTAAATTGTACAAATTTAACCATGAAAATATTTCTTACTTTTACACTCATCAAATTAAATACCCTGTCTACTCCATTTGAAATAGGGATATTTCAACTGAACAACAATTTAATATTTCCATTTAACACCCATTTGGCATACAATGGGATGAATTCTTAGTTGCAACAAGAATAATATGTTGAGTTGCAACAATATTCTTAGTTGCAACAAGTTAATATGTTGTGTTGCATTTGTATAATCCCGGGTTCAGGAAATGTTGTTTAACTGCCTCTTCCAATGACCCAACTACAGAATTCCTGGGGAGAAATTTAAAGGAGTACTGCGTGTTCTGTGGATGCTCAACTGCACAATCCCACAGAGTGCCACTCACTCTCTAAGTATTCATTCCCCATTGTCAAAGAAAATATTTGCATTTCCTTACCTGAAACTGAATCTGAAGAACTGATCTACCGATATTCAGTAGTATAAATACAACATGCACAGTTCGGAAATGATGGCACTTTGATGTGTTGGTTATATTTTTGCACTTGCTAGTATCTTTGGTTGAAATCCTAACCACGTTGAAGTTAATGGGAATTTTATCACTGCTTTCCAGAAGACACAAAATGTCAACCAAGTACTATTTGGCCCATTAATATCAACAGAAATTAAGTGGCATGTCAATCCTTCTCCTGAGATTTTAATTCTCAAGGTTCCATCAAGAGCTCCTCTGACAGGAGCCACTGTGGAAAGATGCTAATTAGTAGGGCTGTGCAAAATTTCACTGGTTGTTTCGTTTCAACACTGTTTCGACTCATTTCGAGTTTGAAACAGTGAAATTGAACTGAAATGAAAGGCTTCCAAACAGTCATGAAATGAAATGAGGGCAGTCAAAACATTTAAAAAGTTTCAAAACATTCTGAATTTCAAAGTAGCTCAGCTGAGTTCCCCTTCCCAGTGCTGGATCAGGTTGCGAAAGGGAACTCAGCCCAGCCCAGCTGAGTTCCCTTCCCCAGCCTGATTCTAGTGCTGTGGGAGGTGGGAAACTCAGCTCAGCTGGGCTGCGTTTCCTTCCTCAGCAGGATCCTAGCACTGGGGAGGGGAACACAGCTGGGTTGGGCTGCATTCCCTTCCCTATCCCTATTGTAGTGTTGGGGAGGGGAACTCAGCTGGGCTGAGTTCTTTCCTCAGTCCGATCAAAATGTTGAAACAGCAAAACCCTTTCGATGAATCAGAATGGAACAGTGTTTTCAAATCAAAACAAAACTCTGTTCTGTCAAAACGTCAAAATGGATGTTGAAGCTGAACACAGCTGTTTTTCACAGCCGTACTAATGAGCTTCTTTGTTAGGCCAAGAAAAAAGAAACTTGCATAAGTGAGATAGCTGCATTGCACCAATGAAACTCATTCCCTATAGAGTTCCACCATTTCTGAGCCTTGCTTACAGGTCGCACCATCATCTGTTAATTTCACTTTCTATTTACTAAAAACACAGATGAGAGTACCAACAGGCTCAAAAGAGCAGTTCAGAGGGAGCATTAGGTCCCTGAGGCAGCCTTGAAAGACTTTATCTTTAGTAGTATTTTTTTTCTGGTGAGAATATGTAAACCTACAGCAAGAAGCTAGGTCTAATAGGCACAGGCAATGGAAAGAAAAACTGCTATCTGAAGTCTTTTATGAGAACAGGAAAGACACAGGGCACAGTAACTCTTTCCACTTGAAACAGAGGTTTATTTCAATGTTTTTGATTCTTTACCATTATCAGACCTTAGATTACTTGTTCCACATCTAAGGTCTTATCTGTGATCTGCAAAATACAATTGTCATGTTTATTTACAGTATGAGAAAGTCCAAAGGGCTCAATGGCCTGCTACTGAATCATTTATTGAGGATGTCTCTTTTACAGTATGGTCACCAACAAATATATCATTGCCAAGATAGACTGCTGATCCTGCAGAGAGCAACTCATGAATAGTCAGCTTATTTAAAAACCATCGGTTCTTTTAAGTGTGCCTGCTCCCAAGTACCTAAAAAGACAGATTGTGTGTGTATAGGAGCAATGCTATGCCATGTAGTTCTGCATCATAACCACTATCAAAAAGAGGAGGTTGTGATAGATTGGCTATGTCAGGAGAATGAGAGGAGACAACATCCCCAAGAATATTTTGTATAGCAAGATTTGAGACAAATCTAGAAAGAGGGATTGACTTCTGTGGTGGTACCATGATGTGTGCAAAATTGATATGAAGTCATTTAACATCACCATAAAAAGCTTGGAGGAGTGAGAAGAATCCTATCCAATCTGAAGGGAACATCTGGCACTGTATGCAGCTCAACATGAAGCTGTTTTGAGCCAGAGGATGGAAGCAAAGTGAGAAAGAAGAAAGCAGAGTGCTGTAAACTTGGATTTCAACTCAGACAACATATGGATCTGTGAAATTTGTACCAAGCTGTGTTGCTCTAAAGTTAGGCTTGTCAGCCACAAATGGATTCATTAAACATCTGATTGGAACTCTTCTGTGTACACCATGATCCAGATGATCGATAGTTGCCTACCAGATAGATATTTCTATGTAATTGCCATATTCTTAAATAATTATCCATGCATTGATTTCAACAATGTGCAAATTCTTTTTGGCTCCTGTAGGTCTAGGTAACCATATATCTGAACATCATTTCTTACTCTTTTGCCATCATCTATAGACAAGATGCTTACTAAGAATTCCTATGTTGCACAGTGACTAGTCCCCTGAAGCTGCTTTTAAGGTATTCTCAATAAAGTTTCTTTTGGGCCTGATCATTGTGAGTGCTAAATACTTCCTCTCCCCGAAAGAAAAAAAAAAGATAAACACAATATGGATGGATAGACAGCTCAAAATAGTAGAGCATGAAGTCTCTATAACCTTCTCCATAGCCAAGCATGCTCTCCATAGTCAATTCTTCAAAAGTAGCACCAGGAACATGAAACTACTTTGGCAAGGAGTGTCACAGCAGGATACATCTCCATTAGGAAACAATGACAAAATGTGATGATATTGAAGTTCAAGTTTCAACATTTGATATTAATACATAAAAAGATAGCTAAGGTACTCTGGGTTATCTTTCATTTTCAAAGTTTACCAGTATGCATGTAAGCAGTTTCCATAGAACATCTGGTTTGCACATCTGTATCCTAAAAGCCCTTATCTTTTGGATAGGTAAGTAAAGAATGACAACTCCATCTATGGTCCTCAATTATTTCGTGTTTCCTTAAGTATAAAAGATGTTACCTCACATCATCAATGTGGTGAGATTTGGTCTTAAACAACTGATATTTTCTTTTCTGAATTCTTTTTTTTTTTTCATATTCCCCTTCTACAATCTGTATTGTAAAGTTATTGATCAATCCTGGCTTCCCTATTCCACAGCAGAGGCTACCCTGAACAGGTAGCAAGCACATTTCTTATAAAGACAGCCTTAGAAGTTTTTAGGGGTCCTAATAAGGAACCAAAACATAGGGTACCAGTATTAGTTCTAATGCTACTTGAAGAAGTTCTCAACTTGGGTGTTCTTTCCAATTTCTATACTATAATTTTCTAACAACATTAAAACAACAGCACTTTCTAGGAACAAAAAAGTTCTTCAACATGTGGCTGTAGCTGAAGTAGGAGAAATCTCAAGTATAAAGGTAAAGGGATCGTATTTCTTTTTCTGGATCCTAGCTGAGTATTCCAAAAAGAGCACATCACTACCTAGAAGCCTGGACTTTAAGGCCAAATACATTCTAAATTACAACCTTCCAGGCTTACAGCAACACTTTAGAATTCATGTATGCATTGATTGAAGTTGCCAGAAAACCTTTCAGTAACTTCAAAGTTGCAGTCGACCAGTGCTGCCATGATCTTTCTCAGACACTATTTTCTAGGAAATCTATTCCAGTCTTAACTGCACAGACAAGACCTGAAGGTCATCACATTCACATTGACAATAGTATATGGACTGGCCTATTGATTTTATGCAGAGGCCCAAAGCTTATTTTGATTCAAAGTCTGTGGAAGATGCTTCTGAATTTGGGGCTGGCCAAAGAAATCAGAACTCTGCGTATATCAGATAAAACTTGCAATAGTAAGATGCACTGATTTTTTTATCCCCCTTATGTTTTCTTTTTTTTCAAAGCTTATAAAAGACATATCCAGAGGGTAAGAGTGAAACGTCTTCCAAGAAAGAAAGAAATAGTAGAATCTGACAGATTAAGAGGAAGAATACGTAGGAGAAAAAAGAGTGGATAAGATTGAAGCAAAAAGTGAAAATACAGAGGAGACAGAGAAGAACAATGAGAGAGATCTGGGGCAAGATTTAAACACCTTTCTTTTAATATTTTTCCTTAAAAGAAGAAAAGGTCAGATAAAACTAGATTTTTACCCAACTTTTCATTTGGATACTAAATGCATAATTGAACTTTGTAATTGAAGAATGGAAAACTTAAGGGAGCTGTAGAAATAGTTCAAATTCCATATAAGAGGAGAAGAGAAGCTGACAGAAAAATAGATTTTAAACTTTTTTGACATCATAGAAGTGAAATGCATATGCACACACATATGTTCCTATGTCACACAGCTTGTATTTCTATATCACTGTGTAGCAGGAATTGGTAGAGGTTGGCTTTTTATTAGCAGTGTATCTGAGGAAACATATGCAATAGAGAACATTTCAAACACAGCACTGACACTATGGATGTATTCTATTCTTTCAACAGGGGGTAACAGCAATCTCATTCAAGTGTGGACTGAGTGGCAAATTTTGGCAAATTTTGACATTAATGGCTATCCTCCCTCTGTCATTTCCAAAATACAAGTTCAGCCTAAAGGAAACTGCAATTCCTATGGAAATTTATGGGCCCAATGAGCTGTGATGTAAATGAGGGTATAAAGAAGTCAAATAGGGTGGCACAGTGGTATAGCCTGTATTGATTTAGTACTTTTTATGCATGTGTCAGGAGTGTATAGTTACTAATATGCACAGGAGTTGGACGGAAAGCATAAAAAGGAAAAATAATTAAATAGAGAGGGCAAAATAAAGCATATCCCTTCATTGCTTTAATTTATAATTCAGGATTCTGCAATACTCCTGGGGCTAATTCATTCATAGTATAAGAAGCAACAACATCCATTGCCTAAATGAAAGTTTCAAGAGCTTAGCCCTAGAGTAAATATTTTGTATCCAGGAAAGGCAATTTCAATGGGCTTTTTTTTTTTTTTTTTTTAGCAGTTTAAAAAACTGTTAGGGATTGGCTTGACGAAGGCCCATGAGTTTTTATCATATATGTGCCATAGATTTTATGCAATTTTTAGAGTTAATCTGTTAGTTACACCAGTGGTACTCAAGCTTTTGGCTTTGCATGCTAGATTGGCAGTAAGGAGCCAGTATGTTGGCCAGACTGAGCTCCATGCACTAGGATGGACCCCACACTGCCTCATCCTGCTCCTGCATGCCATTGGATTGGGCCCTACACGGGCCCCATGTACTAGGATCAAGCTTCATCTACCTGGAGAAGTGTGTTTGTACCCAAAAGCTTGCAAAGATTTTTTCCTATTATTTTAGTTTGTCTAATAAAAGATTGGATTTACCCAAAGAACCTTATCTAGAATACTTAGGACACCAAAGGGATGACTAGCAGATGCTGTACTGCCCTCTAAGCTTTTAGACATAGTCCATCTAGAACAGGGGCATGCAATTATTTCAGGTAAAGGGCTGCTCACCCAGTTTTGGCAAGCTGTTGAGGGTTGCATGGGTAGCCCCACCCCTTGACAGGTGCCCCTCCCCCTGGTTGGCATCTTGTGACTGGAACCCCTGACCTTTGCCACCAGCAGTCCCTCCTTTTACCCCCAGAAGTACTCCTTTCATCAAGGGGTTTTGCCATCTCAGAACCAGAAAAGTACCAAATTATATTCTAAAAAGTAAACATGTAAAACGTTCATTAATTTGATTTTTAAAATATTTTTTGTCCCCGTTTACATGTGTTTGTGTAGTGTGCATAGAGGTGATTGCATATAATAGGTTAAAATGAAGTTTTACTTTTGTATATTGTGGGGGGTGGGTATAGGTTTGTGGGGGGCCTGTGGCTGTGTGGATATGTGGAATGTGGGGGAGGGTGTGCTGTGTGTCTGTGGAAGGTACAGAAGTGTCAGGGTGGAATGAGGGAGCATATGGATGTGTGTGTGGATATGTGGGGTGTGAATCAGGAAGGGGTTTGCAGGGAGTTGTGTGGGGGAGGGTGGCTGGAGTGCATGAGGGGTTGTGGGTGCAGGGGTCTGCATATATGGCAGTGAAAGGAGGTGTGGGTGCATGTGTATGGTGGGCTGTGCATGTGGGACTCACTGTATGAACATACAAACACACCCACCCTACACACACACACACACACACACACACACACACACCTGGATACCAGCTGGCCCCATGCTTCTGAGTCCAGCAATGGAGCTGGGAGCCACATGGTGCTGGAGCAATATGGGGACAGGAAGGCAGGGAAATGACTGAGGTTGGGGTGGGTCTGGGCTGATGTGTTCCTGCTGAGGCTCCCCCTAGGTCCTTCTGCCCCTGGATCCTGTCACCTTTGACAGGCAATCAGGAGCAGATAAATATTTTCTAAATGTTTTAGGGGCCCCATAGGCCAGATAGAACAGTATGGAGGGCCAGATTCAGCCCACAGGCCATATTTTTCCTACCTCTGCTCTAGAATGAGCAGCACCAGTCTGTTCAGGTTTTTATATGAATCATTCTTATGACAGAATCTGAGCCTTTTCCAGAAGTGCACTAAATACTGCATGTAATATCAATTAAGCATGGATCCCTTTAAGGGCAAAAGTAGTTCACTGTATGGTAGTTATGACATTTTATAGAAGAGATTTTAAAAAGAGGGGTGAGCCAGGGAGCACTAACATTTAAAAAAAATGGGATCATATATATCAGATTTCTTTGTCTACTTAGTATGCAACATGCTGCTATTAGTTTGAGCTCTAAACAGAGAAATGCTGAAAACCCAGAAATCATATAAATATGTCTGTTAATACTAGTTGTATTTCATGCATTTTCACTGCACAGCTAACTGATGTCTACATTTACAAATAATGTTCTCTTAACTTTTACCTGTGTTAAACAAAAGTCAACTGTCAACTGACAAGATGGCCTATATGCTTATACTTTGCATTGCTATGCACCTAAGTTATGCACAGACACGTATGCTTTACATGAGGCACTGCAACATGAACTAAGTGAAACTATTTTCAGTGTTAATTCTGTAGTGCCTACTCTTCAACATTCAACATTTTAACAGACCTGACCATTTAAAATAAGATGTTGCAAAGCCATAGCTTCACAAACAAAATGTTTTGAATTAAGTATGTTTGACTCTTGAAAAGATGAGGGATAGACTATGAATCATAACTTTTAAATATCTGATAAGAAAAGTCAAAATGGAAAGCTTGAGCTGTAATTAATTTTCACATTTTGGATCAAGTTTTCCACCTGAAGGCAAGAGATGAATTAAATGCTTCTTTTGATATAATATGTTCAGTTCAGTTTGGATGAAATCCAATGAGTGAAAAAGTACAAAATCTCATTTCTAGTATTCCATCATGTTACATGACCTATGGTACTTTCATAAACACAGTGAAATGTTTCCCATCTAACTGTTGCTTAATCATATAACTCCAGTGTAACTCCTGTTCTGTATGAAAGATCTTAATACCATATGCATGTGTATCTTAATCAGTAAGATAGTAGACCAGCAGCAGCTTAAAAATACTTATATTTTCTGCTATGTGGATACAACAAATGAAGGGGTACAGATAATGACTACTTGAAAGCCAATTCTGATTAAATGAGAGGGGAAGAGGGTATAGCAATTGCACTTAATATGGAGTATCACCAGTAGTCTTGTCATTGATCCCCTTTTTGATATTTAAAGAAAGGAAGTTAAATATTTCTTTATTTATCAAATATACATTACCATCTTTAAGCCCACAAAAAAAACCCCAACATTTTTGGCACAGGTTTTGCAGGCCCTATCTGCATGAAGTCACCACCACTGTTCACTCAGCCAAACACAGGTGTGGCTTTCCTCCATTCAAAACCAGCTTTTGTCATACTTTAAGTGTTGTTCATCCTAGTCAAAACTAAAGGCAAAAAGGACATTTTGCAGAACAATATTTACTACCTTTTAATGTTTTCTACATCAAATTTTACTCAATTTCCAAATGGAAGGGTGATTTTATCTTAGTACCACTCCTGTAAACTGGGATCTGGAAATCAAGCTGTATTGTTCATGTGGATGATGCAGCAAGTTCAGGGATACAAACACTTTATATATTAGGGCTGTGTGAAGGTTCTGGTGCTGATTTTATTCAGAGGCAATTCAGCCCAATTTGGTGGCTGAATCTCTGAATCTGAATCAAATCAGGGGACAAATTAAAAAGTCTGAATAAATTCGAAGCTCTCTGAATCTTCAGAAAAGATATGGGGAAGAGGGCTGGCAGAGGACGGAACCATGTGGTGGCACTTAGCAGCTCTCATCCCCTGCCTGCTCCCCCAGCCCCTCCTCCCCATGGCTGCCCTGCCCACCCTAGCTCCCAGTGCTTTAAAAAAAAGCTCCTACTCACAGGGTGCTGCCGGTTGGGGGTGCGATCCCTGCTACCCTTTACTGCCCCATGCTGCATCGGGGGCTCTACATGAGCCCCCTGACCCTTCCTCATTCCCCCAGAACTGCCATGGCTACCCTGCTTGCCCCAGCTCTGGTCCTTTTAGGAAAAAAAAAAAAAAAAAAAAGAAAAAACCTGGGGACTCACTGGCTCTTGAAGTGGCCTTGGGGCTTTGGGGGCTCATACAAAGCCCCCCCCCCACAGCATGGGACAGTGGGGGCAGCAGGGATGGCCCTCCCACCCAGCAGCACCTGGTGAGTCAGGGCATTTTTTTTCAAAACGTGGGGAGCTGGAGTGGGTGGGGTGGCCATTGCTGGGCTGGGAGAGTGGGTAGGGGATGGGCCTAGCCTGGGTGATTTGGCTAAATCCATTCAGGACAGTGATTCGAATCACCGAATCAAATCACTGTCCCCCAAATCAGCTGAATCTGAATCCAAAGTGAATATGAGCCACTTCACACAGGTCTATTATCCATGTTTCTGCATTCAATTACATCTATATGATCTGTTGAATTTAAAAGGTGTAAAATCTGTGTATAGCTAGAATCAAATGAATCATCTGATTGTTAATGCACAGGATAGCAGAGCCAAAATGGCTAAACTGTTGTATTGTAACAATCTTTGGGGCATTTAAACTTTCCCAAAGATTATAAATAGGGACCTACCAAAATCATGATTTCATATTTCAAAATATGGAGTATACGGGGCAAAGGGGGAGGACAAGCTGCTCACAGTAGGTGGCAGGGAGGCTACAAGCACCTGCACCCAGGTTCATGGGGCCCCAGTGCAGCCCACTGCTGGCGGTGGGTGCATGTTTACTTTGAGGCAGATGGCAGGGTGCACCCACAGCTCTGCTGTCTACCCTGAGGCTTGGGTGCACCCACTGCCAGTACACCTGTTGTTGGCAAAGACCCAGGTTGGGGGTCCACAGACCCTGCTTACAGCCTCCCAGTTGTCTGCCACATCTGGCCTGGGCCCAGACTCTGGGTAGACCTCTGCTGCTGGCTATAGAACCCAGACTGCTCACAGCCCGGGTGGGAAGGCTGCAAGCAGCTGCCCCGACCCCTTGCCTGCTGTCCACTCTGACTCATTGCTAGCAAGGGGTACACATGTGCTTTAGGGTGAACAATAGAGAAGGGGCCAGGGCTTTACTGCCCCTTGCCCTTTCCTCACTGCCCATCCCAAGCTGTGCTTGCACTCACCACTGTCAATGAGCCAAGCCAGGGCTCCATGGGCCCTGGCACAGCCATTTGCAGCCTCTCTGTTGCCTCCTGTGAACAGCCCAGGCTCTGTGTCTGGTGGCAGGTGTTTGCTTAAAGCCTGGGCCTGCTGTGGCATGCTTAGCAAAATGACTTCACATCATGCTCTGCATGCATGCTGGGGTTTGCAGACCCCCAGTTTCAAGTTTTATTGGATGCTTAGATTGGGTATGACCCCAAACCATGGCTTAATTACCCTGATAAAGCCTGGGGAAGTCATTAATCCATGCTTAATAACAATTTCGATTAGTGACTTCCTTGGGCATAATCAGGGTAATTAAGCCATGGTTTCAGACCATCTGCCAATCTATGGAAAAGAATGGGACTTCCAGGGCCCCTCAGCCAGAGTTATGTGATAAGCCAACAAAAATGGTAGCCAGCCCTGTGATTTATCATCTGCCCATGAAATTGGTCACCTGTCTCCTTCAGTTGGGTAGGCCCTAATTATAAAACATTGTCAATAACATTTTCCCAAATAAGCCATGTTCCAATCACTGAGTTTTCTAAATTACAAAAAAGGGGGTTGTGTTATTTGATGTTGCTTTTCAAAGGACTTATTTCTATTCTGTAATTTTAAACAAGTAGAAAAATGCCCAAAGCATCAAATGCAAAATTCAGTATTAAATTTTCCTTCTGACACTGAAACGTCCAAAACAACAAATGCATTAATAGTATAGTTTCCCCTAGCCTCTGTTCCACAAAACTAATTGAGTACCTATTGCTAAATATGTCATATTTCACAACTCATTTATACACTGCCTTGCATGACCAAGCTGTCAAAAATGTCAGCCAAAAATAATCACAGTGCCAACAGAGTATGCAACTTGTGAATGTAAGTAACATTTTAAATTATTTGGGTTCCTTTCAAGTTATCAGATAAAAACCATAAAGCCAAGTATTTACCTGACATCATTTTAATGAAATATTTATATTTCAGAGAATCGTTTACTAAGAATTTATTTCTCTATGTATGTTGTACAAGTTGCCTCTGGAAAATGAGAAAAAAAGTGCAAAATTTTAAGGCATAATTTAAGTATATTTGAGTAGATGTTCCTGGTGCACTGGATTTGATTAACAGCAAGTGGGGATAGCCAGCATGGGTTTGTTGCGGGTAGGTCTTGCTTGACCAATATTATTTCCTTTTATGACCAGATGACGTATCACTTGGACAAAGGACAAGAGATTGGTGTCATATATCTTAACTTTAAAAAAGCCTTTGATCTGGTATCCTATGATCACCTGTTAGCAAAACTGGTTAACTGCAGCCTCAGCCTCACTACAGTCCCCTGACTGGGGAATTGGCTCTGTGGTCGGATCCAGAAGGTGGTAATTGATGAAAGTCAATTGTCATGGTGCCATGTGACCAGTGGGGTCCCCCAAGGCTCTGTCCTTGGACCCATATTGCTCAACATCTTCATTAATGATGTGGACATTGGAGTCAGAAGTGGACTGGCCAAGTTTGAGGATGACACCAACTTTGGCAAAGCATCCACACCAGAAGACAGGCGGGCAATCCAGGCTAACCTGGACAGGCTCAAGAAATGGGCGGCTGAGAACCTGATGGTGTTTAATGCTCAAAAATACAAGGTTCTTTACCTTGGGAGGAAAAACCTGCAGCATCCTTATAGGCTTGGCAGTGCTACGCTGGCTATTACTATGGAAGAAGGAGACTTGGGGGTCATCATTGACCACAAGATGAACATGAGCCTGCAATGCAATGCTGCAGCTAGTAAAGTGAGCAAAATGCTGGTTTGATCCATAGATACTTCTCAAGCAAATCCCAGGATGTCATTCTCCCCTTGTACTCAGATCAGCCTTGCTAAGGCCACAGCTGGAGTACTGCATCCAGTTTTGGTTTCCATAATTCAAAAAGGAGGTGGAAAAGCTTGAGAGGGGATAGAGGATAGCCACGTGCATGACCAGAGGTCAGGAAAACAGACCTTATGAAGAGAGGCTGAGAGCCATGGGACTCTTCAGCCTGGAAAAGCGTAGGCTCAGGGGTGATCTGGTGGCCACTTATACATTACTCAGGGTGCTCACCAGGATCTGGGGGAACGTTTGTTCACCAGAGTGCCCCAAGGAATGACAAGGTTGAACAGTCACAAACTCCTCCATACCCATTTCAGGCTGGACATAAGGAAGAAATTCTTTACTGTCTGAGCCCCCATGGTCTGGAATAGACTGCCAACGGAGGTGGTTCACGCACCTACTTTGAATGCCTTCAAGAGACATTTGGATGTTTATCGTGCTGGGACCCTATTATCTCTGCTGACTTCCTGCCCCTGGGGCAGGGGGTTGGACTTGATAATCTTCCGAGGTCCCTTCCAGCCCAAATGTCTATGAGTCTATGAGTTAAGTAAATATATACCTTTATTTTTGTATCCTAATATTTTGTTGCATTTGTATTAGGTAGTTGCCTATTAAGAGTCCATGCTGTCTCTGTTTAAGTCAACAGGGTAGCTACAGGTGCTTGGGAGGAACAATTTGCACCTGTAAGGCTACACTGAGTTCACACACACACACAAACAGTAAGTGCAAACTGAGTGCTTACAAATTTAACAACATGGTTGTAGGCAAAAACAAGGTGGAGCCACATGTGTTCCAGTGTGTGACCTGACTTTTCTTAAATTTAAGAAGAAAAACAGGAGTGTTCCTGAAGTCCTTATTTCCATGAATGGTCAGGTTCAGGACTTTTGAGGTGGGTCAGGCAGCAGCGACTAACACTACCAGAGTGGTTAAACCTCTTCTCCCAGCCTCCATACAAACCAGGGTGGGCAGACTATGCTGCAGAAACAACAGCCAGGGACTTGAAGTCCCCAGAACAAGTAAGAACTCCTCTCTCTCCCCAGAACACTCTGTTTTCCCCTTCAGGCTGGGCAGCACCTCCCCTGTCTTTCCAGCCCCCCCACTCCACACTGTTGCCTGCAGGTCAGCTGGTGGTAGTGGGCAGAGCTGCAAGAGTAGGCAGGAGAAAGCAGTATGGGAGGGGAGGGACATGCTGCTGAGCATGGAGGAGAAGGGAGAGCATGCTGAGAGTGGGGACCAGGGTCGTTACCTGCTTTGGGAACTTCAAACAAAATTCATGACTACTGCTCCTGTGGTGTGGTCTAAAGGATGGATGTGACTATACCACTGTGCCCCTTTTGGATTTGCCCCTATTTCAACCTGACCTAAATGGAGTCTTGAATATAAAATTTAGCACTATACGCAACAACTGTGAATCTTTTCTGAAACTGTGGAGTTTCTGATAGGTTTTAATCATTTGAAGATCAATGTACTTCACATTTTATGGTAATAATTAAAGAATGTTAAACAGCACCTACATTTTTACCTGCTGGTAGTTAACAGCATGTGTAGGGGATTGATGCTTTATGTTCCCAGGCAATCCACCTTTATTTGAAATCTAGATTAAATAAGTGAAAACAAGAGCAATTTTTTCAGGAAGAAAGATGTGAAAGACTTTCATGGAGGGAAAAAATACTGGCAATACTAAAAGCCCTCTGAAACACTTCCTGTGGTAACCAGACTTGATAAGATTGTTAGATTTAAAAAAATACACCTACTTCTATATTGTTATAATGGGGATTCAAACTCTTAGAATGATTATATTTCTTTCAAAGACTGGCTGAGTGTCATGCTGATTTACCTCACAGGTACAGAGCTGAAAATATTCCTTTTGGCCTCCCAGGCAGTGAGTATTTATAATCTCCTAAATGACATACGTCTTCAGAAGGCTTAGCTATACTTATGACTAAAAACCCAAGGGGGACAGAAACACTATAGGACTACACACACACACACACACACACCATATGCCATGCTGATGAGCCCCTGATAAAACTAATTAATTTTACACAAAACAAGCTGGAAAATCAGCTCTACAAATTATCTCAGGTCTAGGTCTTCCTGCTCCTCTCAGCTACATACAATGAAATAAGCCTAAGGATGTGGATATGATTTGATACAGCAACTGAGAAAATTATCCTGAATGTTGTTGGGAGATCTTTTGTTGTTTTATCTAGAATTTAGTGGCGCCCCTGTCTTTTACAAAACTTTTAATCTATTTTCCCACTCTAACAGCGTATTTCTTTACCTGGTAGGAAACACTAGCATTAGATCTGACCTCATTCACATCTATCCAGACTCACAGAAATTATTCTCGTCTTCTGCTCTTCTGTCATCAAATCCAGTCCTACATATTAGCTAGAAAATCACCATTCCTATCACTGGTTTGCCTCACAGGAATACACCTGGAAATATCCTCTAGGGCCACGCAGGCGGTCACTATTAATATTCTCCTAAGAGGGAACAAGAGCAACAGGAACAGATACAGCTCTGTGCAGTCATAACTTATGGTTCTGACCTGAGAGTATATGGAAGACATATGAATCTCCATACCATCCTTACACAAGCTTTTGTCATCACAATTCTGGTCCCCGTGGTGAAGTAACAGTATAGATTGCTATCTTTTTATGCTCCCACATGCCCATGGCACTCTCAACAAGGTAAGGAGGAGATGAAACACCTTCATCTTTAGTCTTCCAAGCTTCTTTATGTAGGTGCTACAGGTAGCTTGGAAATGTTATTTTCTCTTAAGAGACTGAAATTAGGAGTCCCAGTCCAGATGGTCATTAATTTCAAGGTAGTCCAACTAGTCCAGCACTACTTAATTTAACTTTAAATTAACATTTTTATAGCTCCTGATTTCCTATTTTAAGTGGAATCAATACTTAAATTCCTAACTGCATATGTGGAAGGTAGCTTGAGGAGCAAAGGAGGAGAAAAGGACAGAGCACCGGTAGCTTCATGCCTAGCAGTGTACCTGAGGTTTGACATGTAATAACTGAGAGTGAAACTGAGCAATCTTTATTCAAGAAGTCATACTGAATTCAAATCAGTTTTGAGAGCTTGATTCTTGTATCACTTGGGAATGAAAATAAAAGATCACCGTGCAAGAATAATAAAAAAGCTAACCAAGAGATTACTATTTTCTGTTCTTTTGCACCAAAAGGCAACACCACTCTTAAGCACTAAGGATTAAAAATTATTCTTTAAGACTAGCCTATATAAATAAAACTGATCCAGTTTTGTGCATGAATTCACTATGAATTGATTTAAGACAACAGGCAAGGATTTCTTTGACGTATTTCTTTTATTGGACTGACTGAGAGCATCTATATCATCATTAATACACCGTAGTTACTACACATTAAATTCAGTACTAATATAATCAAGTACTAAATTAATGTGCAGTAACCAGTGTTATTGCTCAGTAGCACCAATGCTCACCTTTTTAGTGAAGCTACTGAATACAGTGACACTACTGCACACTAGCATATTAACACTGTTTGCACTGTGATGTGCTTCTGCTCAGTATTATATAGCTACTGCAGTTAGTGTGTCATGTAGATGCACCCACTATGTAGTTGGGATAAAGTTAGACAAGCTTTTGAAGGCAATGTCTTGCAGGTGAAAGATTGTCAACTGCATCCCAATTATACAGTTAGTCCAAAAAAAAATATCAGCTCAAAAATCCATGCTTCTTACAGTTTCTGAACCATCACAGCTACATCTGTCTTACACTACTTGATTTGGACAGTAACTTTTACGTAAAAAGAGGACACAACAAGGTTAATTAATATGGTTAGAATAACTGATCATTTGAAGGACAACATCAGAGTACAGATAAATAGAATTCATCCTCTACCACCCAATTTATAAAGATTTACTCTGTACATTTTGTTTGTAGGTTCCTGATGTCATAGCCAGATCTGTTGAGTACCCCTGTCACAATAGAACTGCCCTAAGCAATAGCAGTTACTTTTAAATTTGGTATGTTCTGCCTCATTAGCTATTCCTACCTGGCGGTCTGTCATTGGCTACTCTAAACGTATAAAGGTCCGTGCAACTTCTGCCCAAGTCAGAGAGCTCTGATCACATGGTAACGTATGGAGAACTTGGCAGAGAAAAGCTGGCAGACTGATCACCCACCAACATCTCCCTGTAACCATTTGCTTCCGACGTATCCTTCATCCTGCATGCTCGTGTCTGTCTACAAACTCGCCGGCTCGTTCTGTTGCCAGTTATCTGTAACTACTCAAGCAACTCGTTACCTGTAACTATGTAAGCAACCTTACCACCTGTATCGCAGCCACCAGTAGCGTAAGTGAGGTTCAAGTAAAAGTTATTTTTGCAACCAATACGTTATGTCATGCCTCTCCATCACCGGCCTGCCCGATGTCCGATTAAATTAGCGATCCTCTGGACAGCTCCGGCCACCCGAGACACCTGAAAAGAAAATCTTTGAGAAATAACAGATGCCTTGAATGATGACAACATCCAAAGGAAAAGGTCAGATACAAATAAGCCAAGGGGGAAAAAAAAGAACAAATTGAAATATTAAAATCATTTATAAAAATGTTTGTTTAATTTGTGAAATGGTTTTACTATCTACTTTACATCTTTGTAACAAAAGCAAAAAAAAAGAATAAGCGCCCTCAGATGAGAATTATAGGGTAATGTTATTCATAAGCAAGTCTTATCAGTCTCTATACAGCCTGCATATTTTTATATACTGCTAAATTCTTTAACCATGCATACTTCTGGAGCTGACAGATTCATGTCTCACCTCATTTCCTACACAAAATGGATTTATTCCTATTTTGCAGCTAGTTTTTAATTGATCAGAGATTTTTAAGCTCTGTGATTTTGGTGAACCGGTCACAAACCTGAAATACTAATTATGTGCGCATCAATAAAATCTAAGTGATGGAAGCTTTTTGTAAAAACCAGAAGGAACAATTTTAAATGAAACCCATTGCATAAATCATTGACAAAGTACAAGAATTTCACTTGCATTGACTAAAGACAAATTTGCATTTGGGTCAATGGGGTTGAACAGTGTAAACAAGAAAAATGACCTATTTGCTTCACCAATAATAACGGCTAGAAAATAATATTTAGAGGTCTGGTTTTAGGAATTGGCTTGTAGGCTGTTATTGATAAACAGTGATAGCATATAAGAACAATGGTCCAGGAGAATGGCAAGCGTTAATTAATTTGTAAAAGACTGTTTGTTACAAAGTTTCCATCAAGGCCTACTGTGTATGAAGCCAGTAGACACAGGCTGGGAAACTGAAGACATGTACCACACTGTTCCATAACATGAAATAAGGTGGTATTAGGTCACAGTACACAACTGCAGAGCCCATGGGATTTCCAGCTTTGGTAGACAGACCAAATTAGGAGACCATTAAATAACCAATTAAGATGTGTGCATATAATGGATGTGTTGGAACAAAGGAATATGCTAACGCACAGGGAGACCAATCAGCGATGCCCAGAGATGAAGAGTTAGCAGAGGGGAGAAAGAATACAAACGGAGGGACTTCAGAGCAGCAAAGGGTCCCTAAGAGGGGAACCCAAGGCCACCATGGACAAAGGGCACACCACCAGTCCATCTCACCCACCCCACTCGAGGGGTGGGGGGGGAGGACTGGGCTAGGTCTTGGCCTTTAATTTCCATTCATTTAACATTCAAGAAAGAACCTCAGGGTAACATTCACATAAATGGCTAGACATACCTTCCCTCTGTGACAGCTCTAGGACTGATAGATATAGAATCAGGGTGGGTTATTTTGTTTGCCTTTCCTGCATTGTTCTTATATGCTATCACTGTTTATCAATAACATTTGTCTGTTATCAAATGGAGAAGTTATGGTCAGTCTAAGGGTTTGAGTCCACCCATAAGGTATTTGGGTTATAAATGCAGTGCCAGTAAACAGTGCCCTTCTACCCAGCTTTACGATAGATACTCTTCCCCTTCAAAATAAAAAGTGAAATTCAGATATATATACGGGTATTCTAGTAACTGAGACTGTTACGATACTAACTTAAACTACTTTAACTACATGCATAGTAGAGTTCATTAACCAACTTAATATTACAAATTCAAATAGTCTACTTCTTTATTGTTGCTTTAAAAATATAGCTTGCTCCAAATGTAAAGTGTTTTTCTTTTAATTGGTAAAAATATGTACTTATTTTGAAACACTTACATTAAAAGGTAGTTAGCTGTATTTGCATTACTTGTTTACTGACTTACAGCTAAGCTTTTGAGTAAATGCATTTTAAAAACTTAAATGAAGAAACTGATACTGCCACCTAGAGGAGAACAGGTGCAGTAGAACACAATTTTTGTTAATTTGCATATTTCAAAAGGAATAATGGGAAAATAAGGATAATGGGAAAAGGGATTATAAGGGATAATGGGAAAATATATATGTGTTGTCATTCCAAGCCTTATCTTAGATTGTGATATTTGTGTATGGGAGATTTGGGACTTTTAATTCCTTCTGTATTTTGGACAAATTAAACATGTCTGAACATGAGAAAAGACAATGTAGAGCTCTGTAAAAGGTTAACTTGGAAAGAGAATGTGTCAAATGATTTTGTGAAACTAAGAGGCCTCCTACAGATGCATAAGTACCCTGGCTAGCTAGAGCCTGAACCAGGGAAATAATTAAACAAGAATATAGATTTTTTGTAGACTTGGGAAAATGCCAATGGAACAGCCTGGGTTATCTCTTGTCATATTTATCTTTACAACTTTTTCTATCTTTGACCTCAATCCACATTACTGTAGCAGTCTACCGTTGCAGGTGCAACTGCAGGTGGATGGCCATTATTAATGCCATTAGCATGTGACAGGAAAGGGAAGGTATTAAGATTTAACTCTTCTGAAACTCTCGGCAGGTGTTCAGCTGGAGCCTTCATTTTTTGGTTGGTAAAGTGTCACATAGTACAGTCTCCTTTCATACATTCAGTAAGGGCTTTCAAAGAAACTAAAACCTTAGACCATCTATATCCAACCTAACAACAGGAATGAAGAGTGGAGAACTTGTTTTCCAGTGCCTGGTGCTGATATTTAGAGTCAGATAATACCAAAGGGTAGAGCTGCATTTATAATACTTGGGGACATTCCTGGACTTAACTATTAGACTTTCTCAACTTTTTAAAATAAAAAACCAAAAAAACCTGTTAAGACTTCATTAAGCTATTTGTTAGCAACATAAGGGCCAGGTACAGCCATTACACTTTTACTGGTATAAGTGATTGGAAACAAGATATCCATAACAGAAGTTCAGCACACAGACTGACTTAAAAATTGTGGAACCTAATCCAAGATTTGCCCCCCTCCACCAAAGGGTGAATGCATGTTGTTTGCTACTGATCCAAATTATGCCACTTATAGAAAACCACATAGCTTAGATCGATTCTGCCTGCAGCTTTTTGAATGTCTGTTCCTAGCCAAGAAGTGCTATGGTATTATAACAAAGATATGTATAATTTTCAGAGAATAGAAAGTAAACATGCCACATTCTTGCAAGTCTCCTTCAGGTTGAACTCTCATGGGAAACAGCAATTAGTCCTTATTAATAATCAGAGGATCAGGTCTAATGAATTACTTGCACTTATGTCTCCCTCAGCCAATAATATGGCTCACTTGTTTGTAAGATCTTAAGATTTAGAGGAGTGAAAATTAATTGCGTCTTACAAAGACAGGATAGAAATCCAGGTGCATCAAGTTATTTCATAAACATAACCTCTGATACAGAAAAATCACATAACCTGCACATACTTCTAGTCAACTAAGTGGTCCCACAAAATTCTATGTATTAATTAATTTGTTCTAGAACATTGGCACATTAGAACCTTAAAGGGTCTAGCTCCTGAAAGGTGAAAAAAGGTATCTAAATTTAAGTGCCTTTCAGGATCTCTATATTAGTTACTATATTTCGGGGGGAAAAACATTGTAATTTGCACCTTGCTGGAAGGTACTTTCTCCATAATACTAGGACCCCTAATAGAGGCACAAAAAACAAAAACAAAACATAACAAAACAAGACAAAAAACCCCAAACTATATATAACAACCCCCCTGACTAGTGACATCATAAATTAGAACATATAATAATAACATCCAAGACTTGGCAGGTAGGAAAGTCAGGGTACCTATAGTTCTTTGGGAGATTATAACAAGGTATGAAGAGGCATCCTAAGCACCACCATCACAAGGACTTATTTCCTAAGTTACTTATTTCACATATTTTTTATGATTTTTCTAAAACTTTAAAGATACAGTTCTCACCTGAAATGGTTCAGTCAAAACAGTGTAATAATCTTTACTTTATAGCCAGGACATTGGCAGAGTTAAAGATTGGCTACTTTTACTTGGTTGTTAACACAGATTACTTGTGCTGAACCCACATTTCTTTGGCCACAATCCAGTGCCACCCAGTGCTTTCTTCACCTCCTACTTTGTGTTAACATGTTGTTTCACTGGATGCCAGTATGCCCATGTAAACCTACTTTGTTTTTCTTTTTTTTCATTTTAAGAACATTGATGAGAAAAAGAAATGAGTTTTGTAGATTATAACCTATTAATCAAATGTCAGATGTAGTCAACAATAGGAAACCTTTACTTTATAACATGTTTTAATAGATGAAAGAATAAAAGTATATCAGGAAAAAATATCATAGAAACAGTATTAGATAGGAAGTAATATTTACAAGTCATCTTTACTGAAGATGCATTTTGAATTTTAATTTTATGGTGTCTCAGTTTTGTCAATGTTTTCTGAATTTAAAATCTTTGACTACACATTGTTCAGTTTTGCACTTTTTTCCAGAGATGGTAAATACTGGACAGATTAATTTCCATTGGTCAAGTTTGTAGATGACACTCACATTCAAAAGCACTAGGCACTTTCATGTACCCACATGAAAAAGCTGTATCAGTTTCTGAAATATGGATTCAGAATGTGTTTGTAATCATTATTATCCACAAGTTCATTAGCCTTTTAAATACTCAGCATATATAGGCACCGTTTAAATTCATTGCTATCTTGGCCATCAGGCAATGAACAGCTTGCTGAATGCAATGTTTTATAATCTTGTTTTACACATTACATCTCTGGCAATTTCAGGTCCAGAAATGTAGGCCATGTTACTAAAATGAAGCTGCTTATTATGTGTAATAGGTTTGATTGATAAATATTTTGCAGATATAGGTAATTTCCAAGCTATTTTTAAAATAATTATTTCCAATTGAGAACCACAGGTTTAAACTTGTGGTCTGTTGAGCATCCAGAAGCATCTGTTTACTCATCTTGAGATGTTAGTCATTTAAACTTTTATGCTGTCCATTAGCGGGCTAGCTATTGCAACAAGGTCTCCTAAATGTAGTATCCCATAATTTCTCTGCTTCCATTTCCTCAAATATTTGTCAACCTCCCAGCTGCTCCAAACTCTATGTATGCTTTGACATCAGTTAAAAGAGGTAAATCTGGTCCTGGTCCACAGTCCATACTGAGGCCACTGCTACTAGTATGTTTTGTTGTGTTTATGCAATAGGTATTCCTAGACCAATCTTTCGCTCTGGTTTCACACCAGCCTGCATTTCACAGCTGCTGCTCTTTAGTGATCAAAGCCTGTTTCTGCTGATAGAGCCATATCCACACAAGGAGTTTAAGAGTTTTGCCAGTTGCATTAACTGTAGGGTGTGATCTTCTAGTACTAAAATACATCTAGAATATACGTGTATGTATCTAACTACTTTCATGTAATTAATGGCTGTAACTGTCACATGGACATTACACAAATACTAGGAAGACATAAGACGGCTTGCATAACCACTGGAACTGGAACCAGCCAGGAGACATCTTTTCTTCATGATATATGTTTCACACCACAGAGGATGCTGAGAAACCACTTGCTTAACCAATACATTCTTGGCTTAATTTTATATAATGAAATTACATTACATTTCCTTTTGTTGTTATTTTCCAAATGCTTAAGTTCGCAATGCCTGAATTTGGGGCCAAATTTGTCCCTAAAAAGGCATCTTTAAAACTTGGCTTGTTTTACTAATGCTTCTCATTACACTTGAGTATTTAAAAATGCAGGATTTCCTTCATCCCATGGATAGAAAAAAGCACACCTAAAATTAGACAGCTTGATTTAAGATGCTATTGCTTTCAAATAAATAAATCACTACATGATTCCAAACTGAAAGAGCAAAAACTGGGTTGTTCAAGAAATTAAGTATGGGCTTTGAAACTTCTCAGTTTTGTCACATAATTCAAATCTGGTAAAGACCAGCAACAAACAAATAAACAATCGCTCTGTGGTGTCCTCTGGGATGTGCATTAGTGGTCTCTGTCTCATGGCTATTGTCTATTATTGGCACATACTACCTCTTGCTAGCAAAGAAACAAAGAGTTAAATAGCTGTCTGGCTAGCACATTACTGGGGCATAGTGAGGGAAGTTTATGAAGAATTTAGTGCCCATCTAGTATCAATACTTGTAGAAGACTTACCTGTCCAGGGTTGCTCATGTGACAGTGTACTGAAGTATTAAGTTCACACAGAGAATATGTGTATTGCCTTCAACTGAAGTTCCAGAAACACAAATTATACGTAGGACTTCTGTGGTTATTTATACAGCCACCCTTATGGAACATGAAACCACGACCATTCCTCATTGTTTTTATAGGGCAAGATTGCTAAGGGAAAGGGAGACCTATGCATTTCCCACCCCCCACCCCCCCCCGAAGATGGCCTGGCCTTTGTATTTATACTTTAAAGGGAGGATTTGTGCCTGTTTCCTACCTCAGTTGAGCTGGGAAATTTTATCTATATAAACATTTTATTTTAAATGATGGTACATAGATGTTTTACATTATTTTGAGTTAGTTGCATCAATATGATAAGGAATGCTGTAGAATAAGTCAGATGTTAATATCATGCTGACTGCAGTGAGAAGAACATTTAAAGATACAGGAGTTTATTAAGAATGTCTTTAGTGTCTTGGAAAAAAAAGTAAGATAAGCCAGTAGGGTGAGAGATGTGTTCTGCCTGCACAGCTCAGGGATCAGTGGATAGGGCGAATCTGTCAGTCTCTGAAATGCCAACAGACTGACCTCATTTTCAATTAACAGTAACATTTCAGAAATTTCTTGTTGTCCTAATGCAATTTTAAATTCTCTGTGGACAATAGATGGGAGGAAGAATGGACTGACAAGATGTTCAGGATGGCATAATGTGATGTCCCGCTGATTGCTCATAAGGAGAGAGTTATTCACTGGGGACTTCATCCCATCAGTAGACAGAGTATGCCTGAGCATGCTTCTTAATACACAATGATACAAGGCCATCTGCTTGAAACAGAACTAAATACGGCATTGCAGGAAATGCTCTTCCTTAAGTTCCACAGTCAGAAATGAGGAACCAACAAAAGAAGCAGGAAGCAATTTAAAGATAAAGGCCCAGTGGGCAGAAGATGTGGGACCCAATTGGCAGAATGAACTGTAGTATTTAAAAAGAAATTAAACAAAGATAGTTCATCTTTGAATGTGAATTAGAGCCAACTGGGCAGCTGATCAATATGCTCCACCTAGGGGGGGGCTGGAGTTCAGGAGGAGGGTGTCTGACCCATCTAATAGCTGGAACCAGGAACATTTTACAATTTTGTTTTACTTTGAAATGCTATCTCCCATATTTGATCATCACACTTAGTATTCTGCTCAAAACCCAGCTTGAGGGTCCCAGCATTTATAACAATTTCACTTCTGTCTTGTAAACTTCTGACCCTACAGTTTACTTGCAAAGGTAAGCCTCAAAGGAAAAACATGAAGATTGCATGGATTTTTAAGCCAATTCCATAATCTTGGAAGCCTGTAGCAATACTATACTGAGAAGACTGTCTTACCAAACAAGTCACTAAATTTTGTCCTCTCACTTTTATTCTGCCTACCCAATGCTTTCCTTTCCACCTGTTTCATAGTTCTTTGCTATTATTCCTTACTGCTACCCTTACCAAACTTACTACATTTTTCCACCCATGTACACAGCAAACTTGGTATAGACAGCAGGTACAAGATGCCCTTAACCCAGGTGGATGAAGAGAACTTGTATAGACAGACAAAATTTGTAGTGTAACTTATCTAACTTGCAGACATTCTTAGTGCTAGATAAATAGACTAGACGTTGTACCATACGTGCATTCCAACCCCTTGCCTGGAAAACTACACGAACAAACTCTCAATCATGGGGCACTAGAATGCTGCTTTCTTGGGCCACCCCCACCCTTAGGAGAGCCCACTGATTGACGGCCTGACCTCTTCTCTGCCTAGTAAGGAGGCAAGCTGTAGTTGGCAGCAGCTGCTACGCAGACAGACAAGGAAAGTTCCAGCCCTGTATCCCACCAACCAGCTAACTGGTGGGACGGGAGGCCATTATCTCATGGCAGGAACTCTCTTGGTGACTGGTTCAGGAAAATATCCCTACTTTGTACACTTCTTCATGTCAAATGAGGGAAAGTTATCCCTGGATAGGCTAGCAGGGAGCTCTCCCCTCCCTGCTTCCTCCTCACTTGCAGGGAGGAAAGGAGAGTGGAGGACTGTGGGATATTGGGTATCTTCAACATACTAGAGAAGCATACAGCTTCATGCATTGAAGATAGATTGAGAGGAGGGAGATTTTCCTGATAGACACTGATCTAACTTTCTTGTAAAAGAACTAATTCTCTTTCTAAAGAAATCTCTTGAATAGCTCTGTGCTCTCTTTTTTTGTGTGCCTGGAGCTTCTCTGCTATCACAAATGTAATACCTCAGATGAATACAGTGGATCCATGAAATTTTGAATTTTTTAGATTTTGTAGCATGGTAATCTCACTTGTGTATGTGTTGTTGCACTTTCCTGTTACAGAGTGCAAGGCGGGATGAGCTGGCTGGGTTAACTACATGTATCGGTTGCAAAGAAAGGTACTTACTCTGCCGTTGATTTTAGCAGGGTGAAGTTTTATTATGAGGAACTATGAACGTAGGTTATGATGAGCAGCAGCAGCAGCGAGC
>JAGPOW010002742.1:2953843-2996026 GCA_030014935.1 Caiman crocodilus | reverse complement strand
CACACACACACACACACACACACTAGCAACTCAGATACGCACACATTCAACATAACCAGTCTAGGTTCATGCACACCTATCACCAGTTTAAGCCCATACATGCTACGCACACCAAATTTAGACAGAATTAGTTATCAGTTACCAACACCTGCCCATCCAATACACATACATGGATTACTAATTCACATACCACACACACAATGATATCTATATATATGTATTCACTAATTCACACACATACCACCCATCTACATGTACACACCAGTGAGTTCCTAAGTTGGGTGTTGTGATGTGTATGTATGCATGTGTTTGGTGTACTTGGGATACCTGAGGAAAGGTTAAGGTAAGAAAGTAGAAGTGTAGGGAGTTAAAGTTACTGGAAATGAAAGTCACTGGGACCAGGATTAGAACCAGTAGACTACAGGGGCCTGGGCTGAAGGACTGAGGCTCACGGGTAACTTTAGGTTAATTGATCTTAATTGAATAAAAGACAATGCCCAAAGCTTGCAGAACAGGGAAGCATGCCAACACAGAGTCTGGGACTGGAGCCAGAGCTATGGAGGAGCTGAAAAGATAGATGGGGACAGGGAAAATGGGATTAAGGTAAAGTGTGGGTTTTAAAGAGGGGCTCTGAGTGTGGGGAGCCAGAGGATGGCTCCCGGGCAGCTAGAGAAGTTGCAGAGAGCAGCAGTAGGTGCTGAAAGCTGGAGACAGCTAATAGGAGCCAGGAAGCTGCAGGAAGAGGGCGGGGATTACAGAAGGTGCGGGTGAAGCCTGAAAACAGAGAGGGACAGCAGAAAATCACAAGAAAAGCAGCAGGGACAGCAGGAGAACAAGGAGAGGCTGAGAGGTGGCAGAAAAAGGGAGATGGAATTGGGAGGAGATCAGGAAACTAGCAGAGAGGGTGGGAACTGGAGCTGAGAGAGAAGGAGAGAGAGAGAGAGAATGAGGCTGGAATTTAAGATAGGGAAGGGACTGAGATTCAGTAAAACATGACCCAACTCAGGTTTGCAAATGACAGTGGTTTTATTGAACAGGGGAGATGGTAACACAATGCCAAATTGGTTCCTTGCAACCCACCCACCCTCCCACCCACAGTGGCAGCAGGGGCTGAAGTCCACTGAAGTCCAGGAGGAGAGAGACAGAGAGAGTCCAAATTGTAGGAGGAAGTGTGCAGGTAATATCTACGTATCCAGGCTGGAAGGGGTCCTTGTCCAGTAGGTGCTGTCTACAGGGGGGTCACCAGCAGGGCCTCTGGGTGGGATAGGTGGTGTGGCACGGTGCTGGTCCAGATGGAAATAGCAGTCCCACTGGGACTGCCTCAATTCACTGCCTCATTTTATAGAGGCAGACCTTGTGTGACCCTAGTGACAGGAGGCATGCCCAGGCAAGGGTCAGCCCTGGCGTACTGAGCATGTGTGCTCCATGCAGGGATGTGCAGTTTTGGGTGCCTGTAATGGTGAGAGTTGCTGGTTTTGCAGGGTCGTTTGTCTTTCAAATGTTGGTCTTGTCTCTGTTCCTCGGTAGGGTCTGTGGTTCTTAGGTGAATTGCAAGGTGATGGTCCAGTCATTACAGTCCATTCAGTAGAGGCCTGCTACCATTGTATTTCAATCTTTCCCAATCACACTCATTCACTGGGGAACCAATTTACATGGGAGGGGTACGTGACTCATACAGTTGCACCATGGAATTCCAGGGCAGAGGACAGAAGATGGAGGCTTGACATAAAAAAAATGGAAATTTGACATGACTTTGGTTCACTTACAAACACAGGCCTAAACAATACAAATAAAAATGTTTAAAGCTTATCCTAAGTCTGAGCTCACTTATACTTATCTATAGGGAATAGAGAGGGAGAGAAAAAGTCAGAAATGGTTGGGGAAGGGGAGGGAATGCAACGAAAAGAAAGAAACTGGGGTTTTGTTTCACAGCCAGCTTCCTATCCATTTTACAGTCCTTTCATCCAATCCATACTCCCTCAGCTTGCTTGCAAAAATGCTGTGGGAGATGGTATCAAAAGCCATGCTGAAGTCGAGGTATATTATGTCCACTGCTTTCCCTGAATCCACAAAGCCTTCTCATTATAGAAGGCAAGACTTGCCCTTGGTGAATCCATGCTGAATGTTCCTAACACCTCTTTCTCCTCCCAGTGCTTATAAATGGATTATTTGAGAACCTGGTCCATGACTTTCCTGGGCCCTGAGGTGTGCTGACCAGTCTGTAGTTCCCTAAATCTTCCTTCTTCCCTTTCTAAAAAATGGGCACTATACTCGCCCTTTTTCAATCATCCAGAACCTCCCCTGTTTGCCATGGTTTTTCAAAGATAATGCCCAACAGCTCTGGAATCACATCAGGCAACTCCCTTAGCACCCTCAGATGAATTGCACACAGACCCATGAACTTGTACATGTCCAGCTTTTCTAAATAGTCTCTAACCTGTTCTTTCACCACTGAAGGCTGTTCACTTTCTCTCCAAACTGTGCTACCCAGCACAGTAATCTGGGAGCTGACCTTGCCTGTGAAGACCAAAGTAAAAAAGGCATTGAGGACCTTTTAGCCTTTTCCTCATCAACTGTCACTATTTTGCCTCCCTAGTGATAGTTCAGTAAGTGTCCCACAATTTCCCTGACCTTCCTCTTGTTGCCAACATACTTGTAGAAACCTTTCTTGTTACTCTTCATGTACCTTTCTAGCTGCAACTCCAATTGTACCTTGGCCTTCTTGATTTCATCCCTGTGTGCCCAAGCAATATTCTTATACTCTTCCCAAGTTGTTTGTCCAAGCTTCCACTTGTAAACTTCCTCTTCTGTGTCTAAGCTCACAGAAGAGTTCTCTGCTAAACTAAGCTGGTTGCTTGCCACATTTGGTATTCTTCTTGCACCTTAGGATGATTTGTTTCTGTGTCCCCAGTAAGATTTCTTTAAAATACAACTGCTCTCCTGGACTCCTTTCTCCCTCAGCCTGACCTCCAAGGGGATCCTGAGGGAGTCAAAGTATGCTTTTCTGAAGTCCAGAGTCCATACCCTGTGGCGCTTCCTTTTGCCAGGATCCTGAACTCAATCATCTTGTGTTCACTGCTGCCCAACTTTCCATCTACTTCTACGTTTCCCACCAATTCTTTTCTGGTTGCAAGCAGTATATCAAGAAAAGCATGGCCCCTAATTGGTCCACTAGGAAGTTGTCTCCAATACTCTCCAAAAACTTCCTGGATTGCCTGCTGTATTGACCTCCCAGCAGATGTCAGGGTGATTGAAGCTCCCCATGAGAGCCTGTGATCTGGAAACTTCCACTGCTTGTCTGAAGACAGCTTCATCTACTTCATTTTCCTGGTCTGGTGGTCTATAGCAGACACCCACCATGACATCACCCTAGTTGCTCTCCCTTCTGACCTTAGCCCACCAACTTTCAATAGGCCTATCTCCAGTTTCATACTAGAGCTCTGAGCAATCATACAGCTCTTTTATATACAGCACAACTCCTCCTCCTCTTCTCCCCTGCTTGTCCTTCCTGAACAGTTTGTACCCATCCATGACAGTGCTCCAATCATGTGAGCTATCCCACCAAGTCTCTGTTATTCCAGTCACATCATAGTTCCTTGATTGTAGAAGGACTTCCAATTCTTCCTGTTTATTTCCCAGAGTTCTGCAATTGTGTGCAGACACATGAGGTGACTAGCCAATTGCCCTACTTTGAGGCCTTCCCTGTTGTCTTTTCCTGCTCCTACTTTTTCCATGTCCCCAGCTTCCCCACTTACCTCATGGCTTTGGTCTCCATCCCCGTGTGAACCTAGTTTAAAGCCCTACTCACTAGGTTAGCAAGCCTGCCTGTAAGGATGCTCTTTCCCCTCTTCATCAGGTAGATCCCATCCAGATATGTTCATAGTATTACTGAATACAGTAGGGGAAAAATGAGGTGTCTGAAATTTCAGTAAACCTCAAATATTAGAAAGTTGGTATTTGTGTTTAAATGTGACACAATTCTAAAATGGGCCTGTGTCAGCATAACTGAGGATTTAGAAGTGGGAGCTCTAGCTTTGTTGATTTGTACAGAAGGTTCCCCTCAAGTTGTACCTACCCTTTGGTCTAGGGCTTGAAAGTAGCCAGATATGATGCTAATCACCCCCTCAGCACCCTTTGTACCAGTAACTTAGCACCCCTTAAACAGACTGGCCATGCTTGGGCAAAAAGTCAGTTGTAATATAAATTTATGTTTCTAGAATTCTACTTTCTATTTTCAAGCTGTGACTAGATATGCATATAAGACATTCCCTGGAATGCAAAATATGATATACATTTGCTGCATCAGAACAAGTCTGCACCATGAAAAAAGTTTTAATTTTCAAACTAATTTGGCAAAATTTATTTTTGAAAACAAACAGTTTTGTTTTGGGTTTTTTTGAGGAGACAGTCGTTATTATGCCTCACATATCTTTTTTTCCTACCATCTTTTTGTGGGAAAAAATGTAAATGTATTATGGTTTCTTCCACTGAAACTACATTTTTCAAAAATAAAATTCAAGCATTTAAAAAAATTGAAATTATTTCTTTTTTTAAATGGACATATATAGGCAAATTATTTTTTCCCCTATAAAAAATGTTATTTTGGATGGAAAAAGAAAAAGGAGATTTTAGCTGAAAAATTTTGAAGAAAAAAAATCTAAGTAGATGTAATATGCATTTTTGTTTGTTTTCAGTCATTGTCATGGAACGGTCGCATAGAATTTTACGTGACCTGACTGAATGGTATATCTCTCAAGAAAAAAGAGAGAGTGCAAATCAGTTAGTGTTAATATTATTTACATAACTTAGTGTTGGCACTGAGTGGGTCAAAGAGATTTAATTCATTTCAACACACTATTGAAATTTAGAAAAAGGAGTGAGTGGGAATTTAGATAAAGAAGTGGATGGGGAATGTTTTATTCCCCAACTTTAAATTTTGTTGTCCTGTTTTACCACAATAGCAGAGCGGTATAAGCTATTGCTTTTGGCATGTGATATTAATGTCTCTCTCTCCAGCAGTGGAATCTGTGTATGTGCAAATTAAAGATCCTGTAGTAGTTCCCGAACTGATTTCTAGCCAGCATCCTCACTTGCATTAAAAGAGATTCTAATATCCAAATAGATTTGTTAACCGTTAGAACTCATAATAGTTACTGTAGAATACTACCCTTTTTTTTGCACTACCAGCATTTTGCAGCTCACTCATCAGAATACCTTATGTTTGAAGGATGTTCATCTGATATTTTACAAGAAGGAGATCTTTATGAACAGGCATATTTGTAATGGAGGTCATCCTGGCTATCCTGCTTTGTCCTTTCTTGAATAAATCAGTTAATATACCTGAAGATAAAGAACTGTACTTTAATCAGTTTCTGATCAAATGTAATAGGAGCAGTCATATGATTTAAGTATCAAAAGCTCAAGACCAATTAGGGTATTGTAAAAATATTTTAGTATTGCTGTCATTCATGAATCTTTTGCTGCATAGAATTAACATTTCTGGAAGCAGCTTTTAAAAAGAACGGCTGAATAGGAAATAATAGTTCCGTGGACTTCCTCCAAAATCTAGCAGAGCTTTTAAGCGGAAAGACTGTGACTAAAACGTTAATCTTTATTTCAGCCCAAACCTGCCAAGATATATTGGTTTGAACATAAGTTTTGTAAACACAATAAGAATCATTTCAAAATGACAGAATAAAAGCCATGCCTTAAAAGAAAAAAAAAATCTTATTCAAATCTTTATTTATCTTATTTTCATTTTAGCAACTCAGATAAATACTTGCACAAATCATAATTTGTGCAAGTATTAATGGATGTGGCTATTCTCAACAGAAAGGAACTGATCACAATGCCAATTACATTATTTCATGGCTCATACTACACCAAAGCCCCCCATACCACTTGTGGCTCATGTGCCATGGGGTGGCCACCCCTACATTAGGACATTCCTCAACAAGATGGTAATTGAATAGCAGATGAATATAAGCAGGAAGCTTAAAGATGCATAAACATATCAGCATGGAGAGGCAATGTATGAACAATGAGCAATGTAATAAGAAACTTTATTCATCTATGCTACAATTGTGCTGCAGCACAGCCATGTAGTCATCAGCAGGAATCTAGGTTTCCTGTTTCCCACAGAAAAATGTGGATTTTACCCTTTAAAGATTTCCTCTTTGAAGCAGGAAATGGCAGGTTTCTGCCTGCAGGCTGGCAGAGTTCCAACCTTCAAGGAGCTACTTGGGGCTGAGGGGAGCATGGGGAGGGTGATCAGAGGCAGGAGGTGATATGTACACACACACAGTTGGCAATACAGGCAAGTAGTTTATGGGATAGAGTGTGGGGGGTGGGGAGGTTGGGGACTGTCCAGCTATGGTCTGGGTACACCCACTGGAAATGCATTGAGGGGACATGGGGGGGCATGTGCCCCCCAGATTTCTGCACTGACAGTGGGACGCAGGGCATGGGGTTGCAGACTTGCTGGACTGTCACTGGGCAGGAGCCATATCCATGGCCCAGCAGGCAAGACCTGGCATGGGAGGGCAGAGTGGGGAGACTTAGTGCTATCGCCACTCCCAGGAGCCCCAACACCAACCACACCTCTGTGGCCACCAAATTGAGGCACCCCCTATCCACAACAGCAGTAAAGGCAGTGGTGGTAACATAGAGTTGTGTACCCCCACTGTGGTGGCAACATAGATGACACATAACTGCATACGTAGGGGAGCACAATTCCTCACTGCCACTGACATCACCCCCACTGCTGCTGAACAGGCAGGGGTCATGTCATCTTGGCAGCCATGATGGCATGGATGGTGCAGGGCTCCTGGTGGAAGCAGCACTGAGTCTTCTCACCACAGCCCATTATCCTGTGCTGGCTCCTGGCCTTTGTGTTGTGGAGGTGGCTCCTACCTAGTGCTAGTCTGGCTAGGCTGCAGCTCTGTGCTCTGCACCCTGCTGTTGGTGCATAAATCTGGATGGCTATGTGCCCCTCCATGCCCCTCCTCCAACATGTCACCAATGAGCAGCACCATAGAGTTGTGCCCCCCCCAGTGTCAGTAGTTATATTCTTCCCATGGGCACGCCAGACCTTGGCGCACAGCCCCGATGGTGTGAAGCCAGCCCAGGTCATCGGGGTCAAGCTCTGGTAAGTCCAGACCAGCCCCCAGACCTGCACCATTGATGGGGGTGGGGCAGAGGGGAGAGAGGACCCTGATAGCATAGGGGTGGTCTGGGCATGCTACAGTTTGGCACATGGCCCAGTGATGCAGGGCCAGTCTGGGCCAGCAGGGACCAGGGTCTGGTGAGTCTGGATTATCCCTACAGCACTATTGCCAGGACAAAGCTCTGGAAAACCCCACACACCCCCAGCCGCACATACTTCCCCCTTCCATTCCACATACAGGGAGGTTGGGTCTTGGGGGCAGGGATAGAAGGGTAGGGGGGTGAGTACTGGGCTGCAGGTTGGGAATAAAAAGCACTGGTAGGGGTAGGAGAGGGGCTGTGAGCTAGATGCAGGTCATACTACCAGGGCTGGGGGGAGACTGGGGGGCAGGCAGGAAAGTGGGTGGGGTGACACTGCCAGGGCTGGTAAGGGACAGTGAAGGGGTGTGTGGGTGGGTAGTGAGCAGGGCAGAGGCAGGGTCTGTGTGTCGGGAAAGAGGAGCACTGGCATATCAGGGCTGCCAGCACCACAAAGTAGTGGGAGGTTGAAGCAGGGCAGCTGCAGCTGAACCCATGTCCTGGTGAGCAAAGGGGGCAGGGGGAGCTCTGATTTTCCATGATAAAAAGCCAAAAGTAAATGGCAACATATATAGGTATCTAGAATTTACTTTATTCTAATGATTAAGCACTGGTAGGCTTCCAAATTGCTTTAAAATTGTAAATGTATCAATAAAACATTATATTCACCTGATATCTATATATATATAGTGGTGTTTCATTTTAATCACAGAAAGACGTGAATTTGGGGGTTTTTAATCAGAGAATTTTGGATTTTTTAACAGAGAAAACTTGGATCCCTGATGATTTATGGACCTACATATTGTAAACTGGATACAGAAAACCACCACAAACACAGAAGCCTTCAAATGTTTTCTCTCACAGCTCATATCAACTGAATACATGAAGCTAGAAACCTATCTACTATGTCAGAGGCAGTAGCAAATTCAAATGTGTTGCAACAATGAATTTCAGGAATATATTATTATAAAAGCCACACAGCTCATTGATCTAAATGCTAAGTCACTGTCAAATCTAAAAATAGTGTATCAGAGTAAATGTGCAAAACTTCCCTCTATTATTGACTCATTCTCTGAATTAAATTTTCACACGTAGTGGGGACTAGAGAGATAGTATCATACTAGAGCAGGGGGTTGGCCACTTTTTGCTCCCACAGTCTGGAGTTTGTGACCCAGCTACCTGTTGTGGGCTGCCAATCTCCACCTCCCTTGGGAGAACTCAAACTACCTTCATGACTGCTACAGATACTCAGCCACTTGGAGCAACATAGGCACAGGCATGAAAGAATCTTAAAGGGTGTTGCAGAGAGGACAGATTGCTCAGTGCAACTGCATGCCATCCCATGTCCCATCCTGAATCAGACATAGGTTGGCTAGATATGACCAGGGGTTGGGGGGAGAGGGAGAAATCTAAGTTGCTGACCCCTGTCGCAGAGGAAGCTTGATTACTATTAAACCCTAGATTTCTGCTTCCATTTTGAAACATGATCCTAAATTCCATAACAAATCTACTAAAGACATTGATTGATGCAAGCAGTGATCAACGGAGTCTTTTTGCAAAAAGACACTCGCAGAGTCTTTTGAAAAGCCTTGGGCAATGGCATGGACTTTGTTAGGCAAAATACACTCATATAAACCTAAGAAGTGAACCACTCTCCATGACTTAAAAGAAGGAAAAGGCCCTTCCCACCTCAACTGTCTTACCAATCTAGCCTCAGGGTAAATTCCTTCTTGAACCCAAAGCTAGTATCCTAAACATGTAACTGAGATCTGTCAGCCAAGCACCCAAACCAATCTCTCAGTGTTTCTCTCTCTCCAAACTAAGGATTCTGTGATATGTGTATTACAAGTGGCATGAGCAGCCTTTGAGTGTGGCAAACAGAAGATTGGGGAGGTGACAGGCAACACAATAGCAGATAAAGTATAGAGAAGAAAGGAAAGCAACAGATCAGGCAAGGAGGACAGGACAACAAACAGAAAGCAGAGAGCAGTAGACTGGTCAAGGAGCAGGATGCAGAGCAGCAGATTAGGCAGAGGAAAGAGGATCAGAGTGGCACTTTGGGAGGGTGCAGAGCTAATTTGTGTCCACCTTCCAAAATGATTGACTCCTACTGCTCTGAACAGTTATTGCAACCTGAAGCAAAGCTTCATCATCAAGATCTTACTCACATGTTTAGGAAGCTCAATCCTTTCATTAAGAACCTTTAATGCATCTCATTTTGATTTGTGAACCAAAATTCCAGCTTTATCCATAGCAAGACTATATTTTATGCTCTGTAGCAAGGATGTGTAGCCAGTCTGTAGTAGGGATGTCACTCTTTCTTGGGGTTGATGAGAAACACCTATGTATGTGCTCAAATGTGTACCATCCCTAGCAACCATTAAAGTAGACATCAGAAAAAAAAATACCTATTTTAATGCCACTTAATAAAGCAGCACTTCATTTCTTAAGGGCTGAAAGAGCCAGCCATGGTACATGACTGGCTCACAAACCCGAAAAGCAGGGAATTTAGATGACAGCTTGGAAATGGAGATGCCATTGATCACCTCTATGGTAGTAAAATGAAACTCTGACATGGCTGTGGTTTGTCCATAAATTGAGAGGACTCCATTTCTTCTCCGTTATCCATCTACAAGAGGTTTCATGGGGTTTATTTTCAGTTATAGGAGTCCCCTGCTTGCAGGGACACCTCTAACCCCAAAACAATAAGGACAAAAATCATTCAAGACCATAGAGGAGAGCAGGTTACTTGGCTCTGTGCCTGTAGGTTCAGAGGAAAAGGAGAGGATTCAATTATTGGGTTTTAATATGAGAGCAGCTAACAGTTTTGCCCCCAAGACACTGAGCCCATGCTGTGTTATAGCCTAAAGCTGACAGACCTGTGTGGCATTAAAGCCTCAAGCTGCTTGAGCCCTGCTGTGTTGAAGCTTTAAGAGACTGACCTATTAAAGCTCCATTGTTGCATTATTTTTCATCATGACATCTTTATTATATAGGCCACCAATTTGCCAAGAAATAGTATAGCTCATTCTGCCACTTTTACATTTTTCATTTCCAGCTGTTGATATAGTATTGTCTCTACACTACAAGCAGCATTGTGTCCTACATTAGTGGAGTAAAGTAACATCTCTGTTAGTATGGTAATGAAGCATGAAAAAAAAATACCAGTGTACCCATTTCATTGTATGTGCACATATGGAAGGTATGTGTGTAATAAATGAAAATCACCCAGAAATTAGAGCAGAAGATAGTTTTAGCCTAAGTCAGTTTTTCTAAGCTACATACGTATGCAAAGAGGGAATTATGGCTGTATATCAGCAGTGGCTTTTTTAAAATAAATAAAAACTAGACAGATTCCAGAAAACTGATGGAGAAATAAAGGAAAAAGAAAGAAAAATAATGAAAGAAAAACACATTGACCATAAAAAGCTGGAGGGAATCCTATCCTCTGTTGCTAGTAAAATAATGGAACCAAAATTAGGTGGGTAATAATAGTAATATAAAAAATAAATAAGCGGTTACTCTTACTCTTATTAAACTCACCAGAGGAAAAAAAACTCCATTGATGTGAACAGTCTTGGATTGAATTCTACACTTCGGGAAGGAAATGAAGGTATAACTAAGTAGTAGCAAGAGTTTAAAAATATATTATGTTAGACTTTAACATACTTACAAAATCTGTAGAAAAGGAAAGTGTTTGCTGATTTTTGTAATCTCCTGTCTAAAACCTAATTCATCTTGGGCCAAACTTATGAAAAAAGAACGGCATCTTGGGTTGTTTTCTCCTGAAAGAGAATAATCTACACAGGGAGCTAATGCATTTTAACAATTGTATCTGCTCTGAACCCACTGACCAGGACACATACCATAGGGATCTGGAGAAAGGATTCCTGCATTTATTATAAAATCCCAGAAGCAGTCTCACTCAAACCAGTACCAGACTCAAACCCCACTCTGACCTGCAACAATACCAATCCCATGACAAGGGCATGAGAATCCTTCCTCTTGATGTCACATATAGCCCCAGCATGAATACTTTAGACACATTTGTAATGACCTCTCTTGGAAAATGACAACCATTTCAAGTCAGTTTTAGGAGAGAAGTCTGTCCTGCCTTACAAGTAGCCCCCAGTGTTTCTCCAGAAACAGACTACTTGTCTGTTCGTAACAAGATGGACCCAGATGCTTACTGTGTCTCCTCATCAACACATGCCACATCATTACTGGGCTAAACAACATTGATGATAACATCTAGGGTTCATTCTCCTGCTCCTCTACTTTTATATATGCAATCACCTGCACATATATGTCCAGGATGGCATTCAGCAGTCCCCCTGTGTAAGAATGAATGGACATTGAATTCCCCCAAAATTCCATAAAGACACAACAGCATGTGGTAGAATATTTTAACCTCCCCAGACACTCCAAAACTGACCTTAGGGTAGCTGTTCTTAAACAAGAATTTAAAAAAACAAGTTGAACATGAAACTGAGGATGTCCACATATGCACTGATGAATCATGGTTACTGTACACTAAATTTAGTACTTATTATAATAATTAGTAACTAATTTTACTGTGCATTAGCCCAATAGTATGTCTTTTGCTGTGATGCACTAATATGCAATAGAATTAGTCTGCCGGGGGGTAACAAGGAATAACGGCCATAAGTTGACTGAGAGTAGATTCAGGCTAGACATCGGGAAGCACTGCTTCACTGTCAGGGCGGCTAGGATCTGGAATCATCTTCCAAAGGAAGTGGTGCTCGCTCCTACCCTGGGGGTCTTCGAAAGGAGGCTAGATAATTACTTAACGAGGGTCATCTGATCCCAGCATTCTTTCCTGCCCATGGCAGGGGGTCGGACTTGATCTGCTCAGGTCCCTTCCAACCCTACCAACTATGAAACTATTGCACATTTAGCATCTCATATAGACATGCCCATTTTGGAACAAGAAATCATCCAAGGACTAGGTTCTAGGAGACTTTGGATTCTTACCCCATTACCTGGACTAGTTTTTTATAATGCCTAGGCAAAGCCATCCCTTGGGCCGTCCCCTGCAGCAGCTCACCCCCCCCCACGCCTGACATAAGCTAAAATGCCCTGGGCCCTGCACACCCCTAGGGTTGGCTCTGCACTTAGGTTCCTCAGTGGGTTCACTGCCTTATTTATCCCTTTTGAACTTTTCAACCCCTCTCTCTCAGCAGTGGACTCTCCTTTCCTTTCCCCTTACCTAACCTTTGTATTTAAATGACTTTATTCCTTTCTATATAGTACTACTGCTCTCTACAAGTCTGTTTATAGAACCTGAAAAACTAGACTGTAGCCTATAAAAGCTCACAGACTGATTTAGTCTATAAGGTGCCACCCAGCCCTGTCTTCTGCATCACTTCAGACTAACACAGATAACTATCTCTCTCTCAACTTTAAACTTACGTTCATTGTTCACCTTTAGTTGATTCAACTAAACTTTCCCCAAAGACCTTAGACAGAGCTGAGGTTCTCATTCAGAAGACTATCTTCTGAAGAAAAATATGTAACATTTTCAATGTTCATTAAAAAAAAAATATCCAGAAAGATATTTCAGGTCTTGTCTATAGGGGATTTTAATTTAGAATCATTAATTATGACTAACTCTCTGTGGAAGGGAACTAAGATAATTTGTATAAGGAACTCCTATATATTGGAAGAAGGGCCTACACACAGGGAGTTAACTAGAAGTAACAATCAGAAATAACTCCCAATGTAGACAAGATATAATTAGTCATATGTCATAAGCAAATTCTTTATGAATTTGTTGTCTTATTATGTTATCCACATAGCAAATATCAATAAATACAAAACAAATAATGGGGAAGATTCAACTCAACTTTGCATCATTGTCTATGATGGTTGTAGAGATGACCATTCAATTGTACAAGGTAGGTTAAATATTACTTTTAAATACTGAAAGGCCAGTTTTGTTGAAATTCTAGAGCTCTCCAGATAACCACAGCTAGTCCCAACCAAAATCTGCCATTGTATCTCCATTCTGCTCATTTTAAAGAATTAGTTGGAACCCCTATATATTCTGTGTCAAGAACAATCCATCACTGTTGTAGTTCTTGGTAGGTACAAGTGCCTCGCCCTCTGAGGCTTCCGTATCTAGCTTGTATAAAAGCCTTGGAAAGAGAGAAAAACCTTACCAGCAAGATTTCCCCTACAACTGCTGGAATTTCTCCTATTCTGAGTTTAGCCCCTCCCCTTTTTCTGTTCCTCCATGCCCTCTTTGTTTGAATGAAAGACAGGAGGGAAGCTATTTGCACTGACTGGTCAAGACTTAGAGACATAACAACCAGAGTCTGGGACCTGGGTGGCACTGGCAGTGGCAGGGGCTTGGCCACCACTGGCAATGGGTGCCATTTTTGTGCCTTCTCTAAGTGGGTGACCAGGGACAGCCTTCTGTTCACCTACCACTTATTATATTACTATCAATACTATTCTAATGGATAGTCTCAGGTAGAGAACAGTTAAACAGTTTCTGACTTCTGACAGAGTCTAGCAAATAACCCCAGGTCTCAGTCCACCATAGCGCTGAACACCTGAAAAAAAAATTGAAGCTGCTGAGGGTTTGTTTGTTTTTTTTAAAACTTCAGCAGTCTATGAGACTGAGCCTTTTAGCATTATGGTCTTTGTAATCTCTCGCCCTTGTCATCTTGTCATATGTCCTCCAAAAGTGTCTGACTTGAGGATCAAACGCTTCAAAATTTTTTCAGTATTTTCACTTAGAATTGCAATAGTGTTTTTGAAAAGTTTTTCTTCCCTTAAATAAACTTTTTAACTTTCCAAGTAATGTGCCTTGTTTCCTTTAAGAATGTAGCAGAAAGCCCTTTGTACACTTCCCTTCTGGACAGTGACACAAGAGAAGCCCCTTCTTGACTACAACTCCCTGCCCCCCACCCCATTTTGTGCACTTCTTCTTTCAAGTATTGGCAGAAACCTAGCACACTCATTGCATGGGTGTGGCAAGGCTCACAGCAAGCCAGAAAGCTGATGAGGCTTTCTGTAGGAGAAACCTAGAAACTATATCTACATATCAATGAAGTTCAAAGTCACTAAAGAAAACAAAAGAACTAAAATATCCACTTCAAATAATGTAAATATATCCTGGTGCTAACCTAACTCACTTACTGTCCCCAGTAACTTTTGATCCTTACTATCTCACATTGCATTTTTATGTATTTCTCACAGTGCATTTTTATATTTCATCTCTCTCATCTTTACCATGTCATTTTGTATTTTATATTTTATATTTTAAAACCCTTAAGAAATGTACTCCCTGTAGAATGAAGTTACACCCTGGACCATTGTTAAAAACTGCATTGAAATTGTAATTGTAAGGTGATAAAATCTGCCATAGTGGATGGTCCCTTGAATGAACATGAATATGAATGACAAACCAAGTACCTCTGGCTGTTAATTGACAATAGCCTGGCCAGAGGAACTTACCATTACAAAACTCTACTCTACAAGCCATTTTAAGCTAATCAAGCCAAGGAACTGATTCCTGAAACTGGGGACCCACTTTACTGACTATTCCTGTAACCCATGACAATACAGCCATAAGTCAATAAGTCAAGGGTGGACTCCCAAAACTTCAGGTACCAGCAGAAAGAGACCCCTGTGACTAACAGCTGTCATGTACTACTCAAAACTCACATGGGACAGCAACCTCTGGATTGGGCAGCCAAGGTGATGCTGGGGGATCACACAAGTCTTCCAGAAAGGAACAAAAGGCAGTGAAGCATGACCCTCAGTGGTGCCGTCTCATCCAGCATCTGACCTACAGAGACGGAAGAACAATCAAGCAACTGCTTTCTGGAGAAGACATCACCTTGAAGGAAGATGACCATCAACAGCACACTCCAGGGCCTCGGATAGGTAGATATACTGACACCAGTGCTCTCACAATGACTACAGCAGCTACTATACACTATACTACATGCGTTTAACTGACATGGGTTTGAATGAGTGAGTGCATGTGTGTGTGGATGCTAAAGTGACCAGTACCACTTAGAACTCAAAGTTTGCATTTATGATTTTATTGGTAACTTCACATCCCATACAATAACTTAGAATTATTATGATCCTGAGAGTTGGTCCTTTGTAGCCAACAGGAAGGGACTTTCCACGACCACAAAGACACTACGGAATATAAACTACATGCAATAGCAAAGTGTATAATATGATCCCCTGAGGATTCCTGCAATTTATTTAATAAATTCTTTTCTCTATAAGCAAACTCATTAAGCACTTGAAGTTCCTAATGAAAATATGGCTTGTTTCTTTAGCTCCTTTTTTTATTAAGTGTAAATATTAAAATAGGACAGCTATGAAAACAAAGGAGACGTGGCAGCTGCATAAATATCAGATGAATTTATAATGATAAGTACTTCTATAATTAAGGCTAAATGCACCCATAGGATACTTAAAATAAGTGTTATCACAACAACTTGCACAATACAAGCACAAATTATTTAAAAGTTTAAAGGGTCTGAAATGCCTTTGCATGGTGACTTCCTGCTGCACAGTGCTTGGTTGGAAAGAGTGTATATATAAAACAAAAAATCCCTCCCCTTTGGGATTCCTTTGACCAATCTATGAAGTCAACTCCTCTGTGACTAGAACAACATTCTTTTCTTTAGAAAACATTAGTTTTATTTGGCACAACATAAGGAGCTGATTTCTGCATTTGCGCCAGAGATATATTTTGCTTGTTTAGTTTCTCCAGTGACAGGTGGTTAGCTCTTTGAAATAAACCTGTTTCAAATACACCAGAGGTATTCTGCACCAACAATTAAAGTAAATATAAGGGATTCTGATCTCACTTCCACCACAGTGGACAAGATGTAATTCATGCCCACCTACATAGTTCAATTAGTTTCTTTGTAGATACTCCTGGCTTATGCTGTTCTGATATCAGAATCAGAGAGTTCAATTTGTGTCATACTCTGGAAGCAGTAATAAGGATAGTGTTTTCATTCTAAAACTTATATCCACCTATTTTGGAGTATCATTAAAGGTTATCATATTCAGTCTGGCTGTAAAACTTGGGATATGATGTTTATTCAAAATTTAGGATAATTTAAACAAAAAAAAATTGGGAAAGGATTATTTTTTCTTATACCTATTTCAGACTGAAAAATGAATTAAAATGACATGCTCAAATGTTATATACATGGCAAGAGTTTCTTAGGGTGATATCTTTTATTGGACCAACTATGTTGTTGGGATCAAGTTAGATGAGAATCTAAATGCAAGACATTTTTCATCAGGTCTTCTAAGAAATTATTGCCTCTCAATTTCTGTACCATCAATGGCTAGAACATTACTCTTGCCCTACCATACATATGCAAAAGACATGCTTTTTAGGAACTAAATATTCATGTCAAGACAAAGATTATGATTATTTTCAGACCTTGCACTGACTTGACACAGTGCAAAAATATGAAAACACCTATAGAAAGATATCATAGCTGCAATCAATCAAACTGATCAATCAAACTGATTACATTGAACGCTTTGTGATGTCAAGAGGTGAATTTAACACCATTTTGAAATTATGCATTAGCATATGTCTACACAGCCTCAGGTCACATGTCAATACAAACCAAAACATAGCTCTCTGTTGAAAAAAACATGGAAAAGGAATAAATTACAACATTGCTCCTCCATGTGTCCAATTTAAAATTCTGATTCGAAGAAAAAAAAAGAAAGCCCAGCTCTTTATCCCTTCACCCCTTGGTATGCCACACTGGGCAGAACAAGAGCACACTGTTGGCTCATATTCAGTTTATTATCTGCTGTAATCCCCAGATCCTTTTCTACAGTATTGTAGCTTAGCCAGTCAGTCCCCAGTCTACTTTTGTGCATTTCCAGTCTGAGCAATGATATAAGCTTCAACAGGGGAATGAAGAAGACACATATCCAAAATAATCTACAGTTTAGTGATTAGAGAACTCTTTTATAAGATGAGTGAAAAGAATGTGTTGCATCCCTTCAGTCAGAGAAGGAAGTAAACATGGGTCTCCCATATCCTGAGCCATTCTGAGAACACCTACCAGGTCAAACTCTGTCAGAGTGAACATGAAAGATGAATGCTTTGTTTCTGGCTCCTAGGTAAGCATAGGTGTCGGCTTTGTTAAGACTGAGACAGCTTTGGGCACTTGTAATTCAAAGTGCCAAGAGAATTTTAAAATGTATGTAATGTATTAATTTTACTATGAACATATGGTATGTATGAATTTTAGATGTCTTCAAAATTAGGGATCAGGTAACCAGGGATTTCCAGGATCACACTTTTGGACAATTATGGGCCACATCTGCACATGACACTGACTGTATAGTAGCCTAACATTACTACGCAACAGTGTCCGACTACAAAAACCATGCTGAGACACTACTGCACAATAGTAATAGGTTAGTGTACAGTAGCAGCACTTTAAAAAAGGTATTTGCTGGCACTACTGCACAGTAACTCAAGTTACTGAACATTCATTTAGTACTTGCTTATACACATACCAAATAAATGCATTAACTACCGAGCAGTAGCATCTCATGCAGACATGCCTATGTGGAATTTATACATTGATAACTAATTTTTTTGGAAAATACCACTGACAGCACTTACATTTTTAATGGAATTCACCAGATATTTATTTGCAAAATCTGCACGTACTATTTAAGATACTCGTAGGATAGCATATTCACATCTTGGTGAGGACTGACTTTCTCAATTGGATATAGTAAAGCTATTCACTGAAGAATGATGTGTGCAAAAATTAGACCTGTCTCCAGTGACAAAGGAAAGTGGCATGTGTTCATTGCAAATGGAGAAACTATTTAAAAACAATCTTTCTTTCTATATGAAAGTATGGCCTTGGACTGTCGTACAACACTGAGGATAACTGGTCATGGTTCTTTCATGCCAGGCATTTATTTAGTCACTGTTCCCCCTGTAACAGGGAACCCTCAAGCTGTTCCTGGGGGGAAGGCTCCAAAGAAAAAGCTGGATCAGCAGTGGAGCACTGATCATGGAAAGGGCAGGATGGTCCCTGCCAGAGGAAGAGAAAGCCTGAACATACCCTGTAAGCAGTTCCAGGAGGGGGAGAGATGTTTATTGCCTTTGTTCCATTTTGTTTCTGGGTGGTTTAGACAGCAAGCCCAGACTAAAGCCGTTGCCTGTTACTCCAAAGTGAAGAACTTTCTGTTGGGATTTTTTTCCTTGTTTTATAATGGAAACCCAGAGGACTGATAGAAACTGTAAGGGGAGGTGGAGACGGCTTAGTAGAAACTTTACCCTACGTATTTTCACCACTTGAAGGCAAGGGGCCATGAGAGAGAGAGAGAGAGAGTATGTAACCCCTTTTAGGCTAGGGAACCTAAAGGGCCAAAGCCCTACTGTGAGGCCTAATTCCCAGCTGTGCTGCTGCTACCAGACAGCCTAGTTGGACTGAGTGGATTCAGGGCTGAAGGGAGCAGCTACAGCAAATCAGATGCTGGCCAAGAGGGTCAGGGCCCGAACAAGTGTAAAAGGGAGAAGTCAAGACACCCAAAGAAATACTCCCACTCTGCCCTTCAAAGACTCCAGATGTTTTCTGCCTAATTGCTTCCAGCAAGCAAGATGGAGAGTGGCAGACTAGAAGAGCTAGAAAAGTGGAGAGGGCAAGCTAGCTGGTCACTGGGGCACATAACCCCTCTTCCCCCAAGGCTAGGCCTGCCAAACCCACACATTTTATTTGGAAGAGAAAAAGCAAGTAAAAATTAAGATCAGGTACTTACTCCAAAGCTTTTTATTGAAAAAGTTGAAGAACCTACATAAGAACTCAATGGAAGTCATTATCAAAACACTCATTTCCTCTGGACGGGGCAACTCCACCCCCAAGATGATCAAGCCCTTTACCTCATGAAAAAAAAGAACAGTGTCTCTAACTCCTCAAAAGAAGTGAAACACATAGTGAAATATACTCTTCTTCCATTAGGAAACCATTTGCTTCTCTAGACATCTGCATTCTCAGGCCTTGGAAACCCATTTCCATTTGACCTCAACAAAAGATGCCTTTCATTACTCCTTTTACTTTCAGAGCTTGGCTTCTTTTATCATGCTGTTAGGTTGATTGTCCATGATATTGACCAGGAAAAGAAAAGGGAGGGGGAAAATAAAATAAAAAGACAAAAGAAATAGATAATGAGGCTAGCTGCAGGTGAATAAAAGATCATCAGAGCAGCCAACTAGTACATGCCAAATTCAATCTACATTCACCAATTTCTCTGGGTGTAGCTGGGGAATTTGGCCCTGATATCTATTTTCCCTCAATAAATATTTAAATCCTTATTTCATCATTACTATTTGCATGCAACTTACCATTGGCAACAGGACTTTGAAAAGTATTCATCATTTCCACACTGTCACTTGAATTTGTCATTACCTGCTACACAGGGTGTAGCCATAAAAGGCAATTTTGCTTAGACATGTAGTGCTTTAGAGAAGGAAACAGGATCATACCTACTTTTACTGTTTGTACATTTCCCATGAGTTTAAAATCAGTCATAGAGACTTTTTTTAGAGTACATTTAAGCCAAGTCTGTAGAGACAATGAGATTACCTACACAGCCATAATATTTCCTATTTAAGGGCAGCAGAATTTTCTGTAAACTCATATTATATGTTACTGAAGATATTATGAGAATGAAAAGTGACAATTTTATGAATAATGTGACTGTGTATCTGTAGAAGATAGAAAGAAAATTACATTTTTTCACTTAACCCCCTACAGTGTATTACCACTGGCCTGGGAAGGAAAAAATGTGTTGGATAAAGAAAAAAAATTATGTTTACCTAAGATCAAGGAAGAATCAAACTTTTCTTTCTACTTGCATTGCTCCCTCGGCATTCTCAACAGCTACATTTGGAGGAGGAAAAGAAAGTAATAAGAGTAAGTAGAGGTACCAGCTACGGCTGGCCACAAAAGCTTATTTTAAAGCTTTTGTGAGGAAACCTTTAAAGTTGTTTAAAAATATGTAAATACAAAAATGTATGCTACATCAAATAAGTTCTACTCACTATTTATTATACCTTTTTGATTAATGCTACATGGTTTTCTATTAAAATGATACTGTATTATTTCTTTTAATAGTTGCCATTTCACCTATGTTACTTTAATCTTTATCAGTTTTAGCTGCTTTCATTATTTTGTTTCCTTTTCTTCATTCCCTTGTCTCCATTCATGAGCAGCTTTCCTAGTAGTTTGTTTTTCTACTTCCTATCTTTTCTATTGCTCTACTGTCCTCTCTTTTTTACCTTTTTAAAACTGTTCTAACTCTTAAATTATAACAAATACCAGAAATTATTATGCATGAAATAGGACGATACTTTTAAAGAAATGTAGGACTTAAGGACATATCTGTTGTCAATTTTAATAGGAGATACAAATTCAAATGAACTTTATCTAAAGAGAAGAAAAAGAGAACAGAAGTTTAGTAAATATAAATCTAATCTGTTATGGGGGCTGGGGTAATAGTTTGATGGTTCCAAATAAAGGCAGCCTCATAATCCAAATCATTACCATAGAGTCCATGTTTTGTGGATCAGAAAATAGAGATTCCACAACCTCTATGTATAGTCTGTTCCAATGTTTAACCACTGATAGTCAGAAAGTTCCTCCTTATCTCCTACCTAAATTTCATTCTGTTCTAATTTGATGTCATTGCTCCTAGCCCTGTTTCCTATAGCCATAGAGAAAAGTCCCCTTTATAATTAAAAATTATAAATCCTGCAACCTGTTTATAATTATAAATCCACAGCATCCTGATACATCCAGGAACTGTGTTGTCCTTACCAGCATAAAACCCTTTTCTCTGTTTGGGAAAAAGTTAAAAACATAAGATTGGATGTTTAATCCAGTAGTTTTTCACCTGTGATCCATGAACTCCTATGGGGTTGAAGACTCTAAGGGCGCGTCCACACATGAAAGCATATGTGTTTGCAGCAGCTCAAATAGAAGCAGTGCAAATTTGAGCTGGGGCTTTTTGCCTCAGTGCATGTGCTCGAACATGCCCCACCAATGGCTGCGCCACCCAGCCCCACCCCTCACTCCCCCAGACCTCCCCCCAGTGGCTTTCTCACCCAGCCTCACCCCCCAGCTTGCATTCCCAGGCCCCCAAGGCTACTTAAAAAAAAAAAAAAGAAAAGGAACAGGAAAAAAAAGGAAAATAAAAGCCTCTGCTTACCTGAAAAGCAGGGGTGTGGGCAGGGGGCAGCTCCAAGGCCTTCTGGCAGAGCCCCCAGGGCAGCACAGGACAATGGAGGGGCAGGAGGGCCCAGGCTGGGGCTGTTGGTGCTGTCAGCCTGCCCTGCACTGTGCAGGTGGGGCCCCAGTCACCCACAAGGCAGCTCCAGCTGCTGGTAAGTGCCAGGCTTTTTTTTTTCTTTTTTTAAAGTATAGGATGGGGAGTCTTGGGGGATGGACGAGACAGGGTAGGGCTTGAGGGCATGGGGGGCTGGCTGTGGCAGGGGTTGGGGGGCTGGTGGGGGCTTGCAGGGGGAGGGGCCAGCCCCAGCAGGGTTTGGCAGGCTCAGGATGGTGGTGGGGGGAGGGGCCAGCTTTAGCAGGCCTTGGTGGGGGCTGGCAGGGGGAGGGGCCAGTCCTGGCAGGGGGAGGGGGCCTTGGGGGGAGAGGCCAGCCCCGGCAGGAGTCAGGGGCCTCAGGGGGGCTGGCAGGGGGAGAGGCTGGCCCCGGAATGAGTCATGGTCTTCGGGGGGAGGGGCCAGCCCCGGCAGGAGTCAGGGGCCTTGGGGGTGGCTGGTGGGGGGAAGGGCTGGCTGTGACAGTATGCGGGGGGCTGGCAGGGAGAAGGACCAGTCCTAGCAGGGGTCCGGGGGCTGGCAGGGGGAGAGGCCAGCCCCAGCAGGGGTGGGGGGGGCTCGGCAGGAGTTGAGGCCAGCTGCAGCAGGGCTCGGGGGGGCTGGTGAGGGGAGGGGAGTTTGGGGGAGTGGGCAGGACATCCTACCCTACAGTCCCTTCCGCCCTCCTTCAGCCCCCCTGACCCCTTACTCACCAGCACCGGAGCCCTGGTGGTGAAACACACAGCCTGGGCGACGCATGTTTCAGTACCAGGGCGAGAGGTAACCACAGAGAATCTCTGGCAGCCAGAGCATCTCTATGGAGGACCCAACTACCGGTTGCCCGCGCCACTTGTTAAAGTTCGCTTTTTTAGACCCCGCCTAATTTTCTCCCCGCACTGCAAGTTTGCAGCACAGGGAACATTTTCTTGTTCCCTTCTGTGCCTGTTGCCCCGCCTCAAAGGGGTTTGAGATGGGGCAAAGGGCACATGCACACTCATGCGGATGGGCCATAAGAGTTCTACGAAAGGTGTCTAGGATCAATCAAAAGTATATGAATACCTATAGTTACAATTTAAAGGAATCCACAGCTCCATTTGAAATTTTTTAGGGGTCCACAAATATAAAAAGTCTGAAAACAACTGTTCTAAGCCATAATACAGGTGCTGCCACCACAGGGAGAATGTACCAAGGAGCTCATTCAAAAGGACAAGTGCCAAGAATAATAGAGCAGACATGCTCCCTCCTGTGCTACATAAACAAGATACAACCATCCGGTGTTAACAAGAGTGAGAGAGACGGAGCCCACATGCATGCACACATGCCCACAAAGGCATTGTGAGTTGAATCTTTATTCTTCATTTTACTGTTGTTTTAGTTTGCATTTATGCCTTTTCATTTCTCCTTCTCAAAATGTTTGCCTATCTGTCAATATCATTCCCTCCTCATCCCACTTTTTACTTAATTTACCAATAAATAAACAAAAATATAAATAAAATAATCAATGAAATTGCCTAGTAGCACATTTCAAACTGTGAAAGATATGTTTTATTGCTGTATTATGCAATACATAATAATAGTAAATAACTGGGCTTCTCTGTCAAGGGAAATTATTTTTTTTAGTAGAATTAAAAAAGAGGGTGGGACAAACAACAAACAAACAAGGACTGCAAGTAATTAGGTCAAACTTTTCCTGGAAAAGATCCCTTCAGGGTCCTGGGCATAAATGGATCTCCTTTGGGAGTGAAAACATTTTCCCTTCCATTATATACTCCTGAAAAAATTCCTAGCTGCAAATACAAGGAATATAGTATTTTTTTTCCAAAACCATGTGAAAACATATTAAAGTAGAATCTTAAAATACAGAAAAACCTATATGTTTATATTTTCCTACAAGATCTTTGTTTGTTTGTTTGTTGGTCAGTTGGTTTTGGTTTTTGTTCTTGTTATTCTGCCTAATGGTCTAGATCAGCATCTGGGCAAATAGGTATACTATTCCCAAAGAAAACTGCACCATTTTCCTAAAGCAGGGAACAACTAGATCCCTTTTCCTAACTCCTTGTACTAATACTATCTCCACTCCTCCCTTCCACTCCTACTGAATAGGACAGTTGTGCTTTGTCCAATGAATCAGGGAAGCTGATCTTCATGATCTTCATGCCCTAAAGGGTAGCAGTAGGGCCACAAGCCCAAACTTACTTGAAGGGAAGCTAGGACCCTTAAAGCCAAGTGCTGATGGGCGGATGTAGGCAAACAGTCCTAGCTCCAGAAAAGGGACAAAGATGGGTGGGGGGAAGTGGTAAACCTACAGTAGCTGATGCTCCAACATAAAAAGAAAATTATAAGACAGGTGTGAGGCATGGGGCATGTAACAGGGAGGTCAGAGTGTGCATTTTTCTCTTTAAGGCAACAGCTCATTATCCTACAGGTTTTGAGCTTTAAAGCCTGTCTGGGAACCTTTGGGTCAGCCTCACTTTTTTAAAAAAACAAGTAACATCAAGTCACGACAGATGAGTAAAAGGGGAGAAGCTGATCCCCAGGGGAGGAACATACAGCAGGATTTGATGGGTGCCTGCTCACCGGTCTACAAAAATGCAGCTAAAGACGGCACCCTGTCACACAAACAAACAAACTTATGTACATTTAGGAACATATTTAGGTACATAAATACAGGCAGACACCAAGTGGGATTTATAAAAGTACCTAAACAGGTTAGGCTTCAGACTCCATTACCAAACAGAATTCTTCAAGATTTTTTTATAAAATCATTTTTAACTTGGAAAATACCAGTTCATCCAAACTACCTTTTGCACAAATATATCAGATTCAATGAAACTCTGGTCAGAAAGGTTTTTCATTCAGGTCCACAATGCAATTTCTGAGCAAAAATGAAATGGTGTTCACTATGGAGTCTGACGCAGAAGTGATTTGAGACAAACAGATTCTCTGGTTCTATTGATTAGTATTATTTGCCTTCCCTATTCTGTGCCTGGGCATTTTTTCACTCAGGCAGAAAATGCACCTGAAATGGGAAAGCTGACTGGGGAACTGAACTTTGTTGAAGGAAAGGGAAGAGGCAATGTGCATAGACAGGCATCAGAAAAGTCCAAAAAATAAAAAAAATGCTTTGCAACTCCCTGATGTTAAGGAGCAGCTGCCAGAGGGAGCCCTTCAAGGAGATGTGGGATTGCCGTGTTCCCTTACTCTGGGAAATGATTTGTATGGTATTGCTTCCATTTTTGACTCTTAATGGAGTCTCAAGGGGAAGAAGGAATATAGGGGAGCCGCAGTAGAAGTGTATCTCAAATACAGAGGTGAAGGCCGAATGCTGATGAAAGGTGGACCCAAGAATGCTTCTTTTTTTCTTTTTTTTTAAAGGTTCTGAAAGAGGGACCATTATTTTTTTTCTTAATCCAGAGGTAACTAGAAATATAAAAAATCCCCTATGGCTGATGAAGAAGCAAAAATGCCTCTTGGGAATATGACCATCCTGGACAAGGGAAAGCAGAGAGAGAGGGAGCTAGCAACTTATTTTGATAAGGATTACAAATACTTGTAGAAACTTGGAAGGAAGCTTTTGTTTAGAAGCTCCACTAAAATACAGCACTATCTTAACTGTGCTCCTGAAGGAGGAAGACTTTCATTTTTTGGAAAGGCAGGGTGTATATCTAGTAAGGATCTAAAAGCCAAGATTACATTCTAGGCATGATGCTTTCAGAACTTGGAAGGATTGGATGAGAGGCCCCTCATTCACCTAGTTAGGCTTTATGCTGGTCAGCACTAATAGCTGCAGTCACTGATGCCACAAAACAACCTACTAGGAGAGAAGCTGCCACAACATATTTCCAAATATTATCTGATACTTAAAAGTTGTTACAAGGTTTACAAGATGTTTGCGGACATTCTAATTTAAGAAAAGTTTTATGCCTTTTTAAAAGACTTTTAGGCTTTCAGAGAGGAGTGAAATAGTCATTTGTGCATGGTATATAATGAATAGTTCAACAGGTACACGGTTGGACAACATGTACTACATCCTCTGAAGCTCTCCAATCATTGATTAGTCTCAGGATATGGGCAGGTTCCAAAAAAGCAGCAACTATTACACTCTTAATTGTTACATGTGGACAAGTGTAGCAAGACCATTCCAACTTTAACACTGGATGAAGCAGTGGATATACATGATCCAATGCATTAAGTGCTCTCATGGCAACTATGTGGGTGAAACTAAGCAGCAACTATACACCATAATGAACTCTCACAGAAAAAAAAAAAAAAGAATAAAGATGCACACACACCATGAGGAACACTTTCTCACAGAGCAATCATTCCCTCTCTGACCTCACTATTCTCAAGCTCAAGGGAAACCTACCTAAAACCCTTAGAAGGCAAACCTACAGACAAAAATTCAAAAGCTGACTGGCCATTAAAAATCAATGTCTAAACACTGACACAAGTTTTATGGCACATTATACATTCTCCTTACTCTTCTATTCTTTCCTCGCATGAAAGGTAAGAATGACTCCTGCATTTAGATAGATCTTGATCTCCCAGTAATCAGCTTCTTGGCTTCTGCTAATTGTGTTCGCTACCTCTGGCAATTTCTCTTCTGTCCTGTCTTCCATCCAACTGTGTTGGACTTCTGGTCAGACCAGATGAAGAATATCTTGCATTTTATCCCAACCATACAGTTGGCCCAATAAATGATGTCACACCAAGAAATCCTTGTCTCTTTTTTATAAAATGAGAAATGTCAGGTGTTTTATGCAAGCAGATGGAACAAGGGAAACTAAGAGTTTGATGGCCTCTCTATGATCCCTTTTAAGAAATGTGTACACATGGTAACTGTTTAAAGGCATTATTTAGCACTGTAGAATTATTGGTGTAAGTAGGGGAACGCATGCATATGGGGTGTTACTCCAGTAACACCCAGCTAAGTAGTAAATGGATCGCTATTGAATGCCAGCTAAATTTGCAAAGAATTTTAGGGTAAGAGATGAGGTGCTTATAATGTAAGGTAAGGAGAGTATAGAATAGTTGAGTTAAAAGAGCCTAGCACTGGGAAAATCTATAGGAGAAATTGCTGGCATCTAGAATATTCAGGTATATTACAATGTGCTCTTCCATGGAAAATCATTCCTCCTTTCCAATGACAAGTTTATTTATTTGTTTTTTTTAAAGAGTGCTGCAGGTTTCTAATTGGAAAAAGAGAAATGAGACTCACTAAATAGAGGGAGAATTGTGCAGGTATCTTGTCAAGCAAAGAATTTACCCTACAGCTCTTAGGTTGATAGCTAAATCTTCAGATGTTCACTAAATCTCTTTTATGGGCTATCTATGATTTCACTAGAGCCACTTATGATCTTTCTTTTTTATTATTCTCCTCCAAAAAATGGGATGTGGAAGGTACCTATAATTGGAGGCCCATTTACCTTCTGAAATGGACTACGTTGTGCTTCCAAAAGTCCCTTCCAAAATCCCCAGGGGACTAGGTATAACAGCAGGAATTTATTAACTTCCTGTCAAATGCAGTTAAAGGTTATGCAGTCTACATTTTATTTATTTTTTTATTATGGGAGGTATTTTAAACTAGGATATAGGAAGGGAGAGTTGTACCTTGGCCTTTTCCATGCTCATAAGCTATCAATGGAGTGATTCCATCTTACCTGTGGTCAGTCCTGCGTCCATATCAGAGGCCTCTGTCTTTTATTGACTGGACACAGATCTTTTATAGTCCAGCAATGTGAACCTTCTTAATAAAAGGCACGCGAGGTATTTTAGGAGTAATCTTTGTCAGTGTTTTGGTAGCTGAGTTGAACTGTGACAAGCAGTTACCCTCCTCTTAGGTTAAGGTGATGAAATGGAACTCAGACCCTAATAGTACCAGATGAGGTGCTGTTAATTAAATGATTCCTATTACTTCACAATATTTTTGGGGAATGCACACATTCTTTCTGAAACACTGCGGTTTACATTGATACAAGTACTTTTTTGAAGGCTTTCAGGCAATACATTCAACTTAGCTGAGAGAATTATAGTCTACCAGCCAATTAAAGTAGTACACTGAGGGCTGGTGTGCCTGGAAAATTTTGTAAAAATACAATTTTGGAGGGAGGATAATTTTCATGCAATTTGCACAGCTTAGAATAGGAAAAGCCACTTTAACAGTATTACTGGGAAATGTTCCAAGAAAAAAAAATGGGGAAACAAGTGGAGAAAACAGGGAAATAGACCTTTTAACAAAGTATTTTTCTCACAACAGCTCAGCAGGCTCCTTCTAATGCACAATATGGTCTGAGATGCATCACCCATAGGAAAATTTAGGCAACAGCATTCTGGGACAATGGCTTATCAATTAAGAATGTGCAATACCAAAAGATCCTTTAGAAATATTTTTCAGAAAGTCATTTGCCAGTATTAAATTGTCCAGAAGACTAAGAAACATTGTTGTACCTGCAAAACAATTGAGTTCCCTTTCTAGTACAGGCTATAGAGCAACAGGAATTCATGGTAAATTGTGTCAGAGGCAACTTGTGAAGGAAGCATATTATAGAAAAAAGGCTGCTCTCTGGGAAGGTTGCTCTGAATCAGGTTCTACTATTCAGTTCTCTTTAATGTCCACTTATGATCTCAATTACTTAAAGTTCCCAGTTGCACAGTCAGACCTGGAAGATCCTATATCTAATTCAGTAAGGAAGCATCAACTTTGCTGAGTATTTTCCTTGAGATTTTTCCTGGGGTTAATGCAGGGGTCTTCTCTTATCAGTGACCGAACTGCTGTCTGGCCTGTTTTCAAGCACAAGATTGTTCAGCTGAGACTATAGTTCAGATCTTTGTTCAGATGTTTGGTTGCAAGCAATGACTGAGAAGAAGATGAGTTTAGCACAGCGGCAGTTTGTATGGCATGGGGGAGGCTGTAGAATTAAACTAACTTTTAAGTTCCCAAACAATACATTTAGGAGTGGAGAGTTCAAAGTTTTCTTTGAACATCTGGGTACTGCCCCTATTTTGACTATAATTTCCAATTATTGTTTTCACATTTCATTTAAAAACCATGCACAGAGACTGAGACTAAACAGCTTGTCAGTTATTAAGGGACAGACCTGGGAGATGGGAGATACTGGTTCAAATCCTCTCTTTGAATCAAACAGAACTTGAAGTTGAACACATCCCAGCTGGGTGCCTTAGTCACTCTGCTATTCACTTCTCTCTCAAACTTCTGAAAAGTTCTCCTTTTTTTCCACCTTTGTGAAATTCAACCAAATGCCCAGACATAGGGTTGGTGCTTGTTTTTGTTTTCCCCAAACTAACCTTCCAAAAAACCCGAATTGTTATTTCCTGGCCTGTCCCTCTCACTTACTTTTGCAAATCCTAACATGATTCTAGACATACCTTGGCCAGTCTGACCCAATGTTACATTGTATTTCATCTCAAAGTTCCCTTCCCATTCTTCTGGTCTAGCACTAGCCAGTTGCAGTCAAGAGCTTATTTGCCTGTGGTATCTATCTGGATTATAGTAGGACAAGGACACGAACTGATCTCTTATAAAGGTCAGAATTCTTTTACAGATACTGATTATGTAAAAAAACAAACAATCCCCTCCCCTCACAAACTGTGAAAGGGAATATTTTTAATACAGATGGACAAAAGGTACCAAGTGAGAATTTTAGTTTGAGCTGCTACATTTCTATTCACTTCTTGCTAGCAGTTTTAGTAATTTCCAGTGATTGAAAATAAGAATAGTATTTGTTTAATTAATATTTGTTTGAGATTAATAAATATTAAATTAGAAATATTCAGGTATATTTGCTGTGGTCATAGTAATGGAAATGATCCTGTTGTTTCTGCTCAGAACACTATTATTTTTTACTGGCAGATTGCTTACTGTTTTATTTGTTTTTCTTTTATAGATTCTGATTGTTATAAGTGTCCACAATAGCATGAAATGCTGCAATGACTGGGATATAAATCTAGATGATGGCTACACAAGTCGTCTTGGCTGCAAGGCATAACACAACCATACAAGCTTCCTTTGGTCTTTGTACTTACCCGAGAAAGTACAAAATGACTGATAAAAAAAACATGAGTATAATATCCCTATTATCAGATAAATCTATAAGGTTTGTGCAACCTAAAGAGTCAGTGCAAATAAGCAGTGCCAATTTGTCTAGAACGTTTTGCCACCACTTTCCTATAGTGACCTCAATATTTGCCATCTTCTAAGCACAGCTGTAGGGTGTCCCACCTTCACAATCATTTGCTGCTTCTTTTAAGAATCCCGTTATTACAGTTCTTTTCTATCATCACCTATATGCCCAGACTGTGAAACCTCTCTTCCTAACTCTAACCCATTTCCAGTGGCAGTATGAATACTTGGGGCATGTCCCTATAAGTGCACAAGTGCATAAGTGCATCTCCCCTGAGACAGCTAACAGTGGTACAAATGTTCTGCCACTAGTTGCCCTCGGGGAACACCCCTGTGCTTACACTCTGGAGTGTAGGAAATTGCCCTAGTGGGGTAGGAGAGGTCACGTGCAGAATGCAGAATGCAGGAAGCAAAGCCAAAGATGCTACAAAACCAAACCAATCAAAATAACTGCAGTAAGGGAGAAACACTGGTAATTGGGTTTTCCATTTCTTGAAGAAAAACACAAATTTTCCTCTTTGAAGGAGAGAAAAAAAATGCAGGGAGAGCTCTGATATTTCAGGATTAGAAAATGAAAATCAAACTCCAAACCATATAGGTATTTAGAATGTATTTTATTATAATGATTGAGGCACTGGTAGGTTTCCAAATTCCTTTTAAAATTGTAAATATCAATAAAGCATTGTGTTCAACTGATACCTATATATTAGGGCTGTGCAAAACATCATTTCATTTCAACATCCATTTCACCATTTTGAAAGGACAGTGTTTTGTTTTGTCATTTTGAAGTACTGTCCCATTTCATTTAATCAAAATTGTTTTGCTGTTTCAATGAGTTTTGCCGTTTTGCCCATGGACTATAATGGGGAATCATGCAAATGCCTAAAACTTTGCCATTTCCTGCCTGATTTGGATAAAAAAAGTTCCAAGATGGTAGTCCCCTCTAAGGGCACGAAGCCTGCCAAGTTTCAAGGAGATAGGTGCAGAGATTTCTGGGAAACTGCACCTCAACTCTTCAAAGCAAAAGTCCTGACACTTGCTGGCAGCGCCAGCCTCCACTCATCCACAGCACAGATCTGGGGGCTTGCACCCCTAGGAGGAGTCTGGCATAGCCCAACAGCACCTCCTAGGAGTGCCATCACCCAGATCTGTGCACCAGATAAGAGGAGACTCAGGCTGCAGCAGCAGCAATCTTGTCCAGTGCCGGGCACAACCTGTGCCCAGTGCCAGCCCCAACTAGGAGAGGCAGCCTGAGCCTCCTTTCATCTGGGGTGCAGATCCATGGGCTTGGACCCACAAGAGAGCTAATGAGCTGTGCCAGACTCCTCCTCAGGGCGCGGGCCCCCAGATCTGTGGAGAAAAGGAGGTTGCTGCTCCCACTTGGGACCAGTGTTGGGCACAGCCTGCACCCAGCACTGGGGATGACAAATGTTGCCACTGGCCCCAGGCAGCAGCAGCACCCTCCTGTCCTCCAGGCACAGATTCTGGGAGAGCTGTGATGGACTTCTCCAAGGGGTGCAGGCCCCCTTGTGCACCAAATAACAGAAGGCTGCCACTGCTGCCTGGGATTGGCATTGGGTAAGGCCTGCACCAGCACTGGGATCCATGGAGCTCAGCCCGGCAGTGGAAGGTGGAACATAGCCCTGGCTCTTGCCACTGGGCTGCACTCCAATTGGTTCTGCCAGTGCCACAGAGTGAGCACAGTTTCGGCTCTGCCCATCTCCCACTGCTAGGCTGAGCTCCACGGGGCTGGTGGAGCTGACTGGAGTGCAGCCCAGTGTTGGGAGGCAGGCAGAGCTGGTGCTGCCCTCTGATCAGCTCCAACAACCCCATTGAGTGCAGCCCAGAAGCAGGAGGTGGGAAGAGCCAGGGCTGTGCTCCCTGCTGAACTGAGTGACATGGGGCTGCGGAGCCACTTGGAGCGCAGCCCTGGCTCTCCCCTGCCTCCCACCACTGGACTGCTTCAAAACTCAAAATGTTTCAAAAGTTTCCAAACATTTTGATGCCTTCATTTCATACTGAAGCTGTTCTGATACTTTCTGTTTTGTTTTGATTTTACTGTTTTGAAGTCAACACACGATTAATCAGAAAATGTATGATTCTTTTTTTAAACAGCCCCAAATCCATGATTAAAATGAAATGCCACAACACATGCAGGTATCAATTGAATACAATCTTTTACTAATATATTTATAACTTTAAAGCAGTTTGGAAACTTACCAGTGCCTCAATCGTTAGAATAAAATAAATTCTAAATACCTATAAATTTTAGTACTCGATTTTGGGTTTATCGTGTAAAATCAGAGCTCCCCCTGTCCCCTTTGCTCACCAGGACATAGGCCCAGGACCATAGTTGATGCTTGGAGAGGTATGGGGAGGGGAATGTGCCTCCTACCACAAGGTTGGCAGCTGCCAACACTGCTGCTGGTGTCTACAGCTGGTTGCCGATCACAACCCCCCCTCACTGCCAACACTGCTGCAGCCACCTGCAGGCAGTCCCAAGTCAGCACATCTTACTGCTGATGTCATCAGGGCCACCTGCAGGCAGTCCCTGCTCGGCCCACCCTTACTGCTGATGTCACCAGGCTGGCCTGTGAGCAGTCCCTGCCAACACTGCAGTTACCACCTGTGAGCAGTCCCCATGCCCCTACCCCCACCCCTCCAGCCTCAGGAGGCACAAGTTGTTCATACAGCCCCTCACTTGCAAACTACAGTCCCTCAATCCCGCCAAGCACTACTGAAGGAGACCCCCAGCTGCCAGGGCTAGGTGGCCCAGGGATCTGGGTCCTCAGCCTTCTGTCCCTGCAGCAGCACTTGAGCCCTTTCTGCCACCCATGGGAGGTAGCAGCTGCTGTGGCAGAGTGGAGCTTAGCTCCCCGCCCCCATGGGTGGCATAGCCAGAGCAGAGCCCATCAAGAAGGCAGAGGTGGGTTGGCCGCTGCAGTCTCAGGAATCCCCACCCTACTGCCCTCTTCCTGGGGCCCCCATAGCCCAACAGGTAGGATCTGGCACAGCAGGGTAGAGTGGGGCTTGGTGGGGAAGCTTGTTGTTGCTTCTGAGAGCTCAGCACTTCCATAGCAAGGTTCCCCCTGTCCACCCAGCAGCAAGGGGCACAACTCCATGCCACCATCCCCACTGCTGCCAGGAGGGCAGGGGGCACTTTGTTATGGCAGTACAGAGCTCGCAGTGGCATCTCTGAGCTTCTCCACCCCACTCTGCCCTGCCTTGTTGGGTTCTGCCTGCTAGTCTACAGAGTGCCTGGGTGGAAGGCAGCAGGCCAGGGAACCCAAGCATGCAGCAGACAGCCCTCCCCATTCATAGACTGTGGAGCATGCGTCTCCCCCACCCCCTGCCCCTTCACAGGACTGTGTGCAGTGGAAGGAAGCCAACTCCCCCAGGCCTCCTGGATGAGCTACTCACAGCTCTGTCCTGCTCTCCACTGGGGCCCTGTGGCTGTGCATTCTGGCTCTGGACTCCAAGCATCACACACCACCCCAGCTAGGCAGCAGTCCCAGCCCCAGCCCTAGCCCTGCCCAACTCCCCCTGCCCCCTTACGGGGGGCCTTAATCCTGCTCCTGCTCCCACCAGACTTACCTGCAGGAGCTGGTCCCCAGGCTTCCTGATGGCCATGTGAAGGTGTAAGTGTGCACTTGCACATGGCTCCCCCTGCCAGACCACCCTTCTCCTATCTCCCCAGCCTCCTTGCAGGGTGGAACTCTGCCAGCCTGCAGAGAGCTTTTGCAAAAGTGGAAAATCTTTTTTCTTGGTTAAAAGGGAAAATCCATGGTTTTTTTTCCATGGGAAACTGAAAACCCTTATCCCTCGTAATTGAGCAATCTTTAACTCTCTGAGCAGATATTGGACTTGCAGGCAAATTAATGAGAAAATGTATTTCAGTAGTGTAGAAGGGCATTGTTTCCTTCTCTGTATCTTAAGAATTTCTGTCAAGCTATTTGAACTCTGTACCACAGGAGCTTTGTTTTAGAGAGGGGAGGTGGGGGAAAAAGCTATGGAATTGTGCCTTAAATACAGTTAGAGGGCATATGCTTACACTGCATCTAAAACACATGAAAAGAAAAGGGTGGATGGCCACATGGCAGAAGGTAGTTAAAAAGGAGGGGCAAAAAAAACTGAATATGAAAATAAAATGAAGTCTAACAGATGTAAGGTAGGTAACAGAAGAGAGAGACACAGTCAAGTTGAAAATCACTTTTTAATTTTTGAATGCTGTTCTTGTAGCAAGTAACCCCTAAGAGGAATAAGAAAAACTGCTGAGCAAACATGCACATAAACTAATTTTGTTTACTTTGTGCATTTGATGGTCTTGTGTGTATAGTTAGTTTTCCCTGTAGGAAATCAGTCAGTTTCCATTGTGTTTAAAGATTTTGAGTACCACTAGGAAAAAAAAAAAAACCACACACACGATTTTTGAAGGGAGGGAAGAGCAAATTTACTACGACCAAAAATTAAATTTTAAAAATAATCTCATTTAGGGAAATTAAGAACACTTGATAGTATCTATTCTGCAGTGGCTCAGGCAAGAAGCTGGGGGCTGCTAAAGCAAGCTCTTCCTTCCCTTCAGGAGTGACAGGAAGATTGTGGGGGTGGAGGGAACTAGGAGAGAAACCCTCCAGGCTTTTTCCCCTCCCTGAACAAGCTGTGGGGGAGAGGGGCATGGCCAGGTCCCAGTAAGCCACTAAGTATGGTTGGGGAGAGGTTTAAGCCCCAAACCTGGCCTGTGTGGCCCCAGCTGGGGTGTGCCTGGAGGGGAAGGGGGAAAGCAGCGCATGCCAGGGTTTTTACTGCTCACCCACCCAAGCAGCAGGGGGGGCATGGCCAGACCCCATCCCCAGCGGGCAACCTGAAGCAAAGGGAGAGAGAGAGGTTTAAGCCCCTCTTCCTCCCCTCTCCCACCAGCACAGGACCCCTAAAGGGTCTGTTCAGGCTTTTCCTCATGCTCCCCACTTAAGTAGTGGGGGCTGGGACATGGGACCAGCATCTGGCCATGCCCCCACCCCCACTGCTCAAGTGGGGAGAAAAGCCTGGCAGGGGCATCCCTGCCAGGCAGGCCCTAGCTGAGGTCTCAGGCTGGTGGGAGAGGGAGAGGGGATTAAACTTCCTTCCCTTCCCCTGCTTCAACTCAGGCTGCTGGCCTAGGGCCAGCATCTGCTTGTGCCCCTTCTCCCCGCCGCTTGAACGAAGAAAAGCCTGGCTGGGATTGCAGTCCTGAACAGGGTTTCCTACCCCATCCCCTTCTCAGCCAACTGGAAAGCACTAGTGCTCTGGCTGGGGAGTAGAGGGGTGGAGCCAACCCTGTTCTTTTGGAACAGACAACACAGCCCAGCCCAGGGCTGCAAAGCATCCTTGTATGCTGGGGGACTCTGTGTTAACTTAAACCAGGAAGGGGTCTGGGACATTAGTTCCTTAAACTAGTTTGTCCTGAATCATTTAGGTCTGATAGTATATTCAACCAGATTTATCTTTAACTAGTTTCAGCCATTTTGAAAGAGATTTATGTGCACTGAACTTCTGTTCCGTTGCAGGTTTAAACCAGTTTCTGATCACTTAAACTGTTTATGTGTAATTTCTGTCCCTAGCCTTAAAATCAGAAGCATTCATCCTTTTGATATGTCTGAAAGTATGTGGAACATACAAAAGGTGCCCTATTACAGTATTAGCCACAGAAGACTTATTTATAAATATACCTGGCACAGCAGGGACATCAGCAATAGTACTCCAGTAATGTACTGCAATTGCATTCTGGAGGGAATACCACTAAAGGAAGTAAAATGGTTCAGTTTCCAAAATCATTCCCTACTTAGATTGCTAACAACTACATTCATGGCTTTTGTGATAAACATCTGGGCCCTCAAAAACTGACTGAGACCAGAACTTAATTCCATATAGGTCAAACAACCATCTGAAAAGTAAAGCATTTTCTAGATGATAATGCTAGTACTGCTCTGGACTACATTCAAAGTATGACCTGGAGTTGAAAGGATCCTGAATCATCTATTCCCAATTTTCAGTTTTTAATCACCACATATATTTTCAAGAGTTAGAGTAATTTTTTCTTATTTTGCAATGTAAAATTTGTAGCTTTGATTTGAAATTTGTATTTAGCAAATCTCTTTACTCCCAGAACTTTATATTTATATTTTTCTGTTAACTTTTTATTCTCTTCCAATTTGCCCATCTCTGATAAGGTAATTGCAAATATATTTTGACAACAGCAACAACAAAATGCTATGTATAAATACAATTCTTTTAGCAAGAACCAGACACCTGCTTCAGTTTCTTGTAGCCTTTTAATGCAATTGAATGTTTTCTCTCAACATGCATATTTTTTTTTCTTTTCTTAATAAAGGAAAAAGAACATACAAATCTTATCCCATACTTTCAGAGGTGATGAATAAATGGGGAAAAGTGAGTTTGAGCTCTGAACTTTTTCAAATATTCCCTAAAGCAAAATTTTTCATGAAGCAGTAGTGGCAGGCAGACTTTCATAGGTATGAATATAGCATATCTACATATCTGATGTTTCCAAGTTATCATCAGCCAAACAGAAGTGTCCTTCACTTTATACTTTGCATTATTACCAAGTACAGTATATGTATTATAGCTTCAGAATGCTGAGTCAGAAGACTGTATAACCTTCCTATTCATATAGTTATTCCTTTAAGATTTCACAAAACTCGGGTCCTATTATCATTCCACTAGGCTGACTGATACAGTGCAATTTGGCACAGAATGCTTTTTTTTTTCTTTTTTAAATAGTACTCTCCAAAATTCACCTCTTTCCACAAGTGGGTGTCTTTCATTAGGGCTGACATTAATACTGAATGAACCAACAGCTGCTTCTTGCTAATGAGTCCTAAGTAAAAAGAAATATATCTCGGTGGCTGCAGTTTCAAACTTGGCAGCTTGCCTGAAGAAATCTTTTAGAAGGATCTAGTTCTCTAGAACAAGAGTGTTCTACATTTTTTTTTAGCTTTCTGCTCAACATTGTAGGATTTCTTCTGTTGCAAGTACATATCTGATCTATAAGACCAAAAGGCAAATATCTATTTAATATGTGTTTTTATAATAAAATTAGTTCTCTGATTTTAAAAATAGTGGATATCTACAAGTCTGTATTTTTCATTATAATATAGGCATCCTAGTATTTCAAAATATCTAATTTTCTCCTTACATGTCCAGTGCAATAATAATACAACAATTAAAGTATAGTTAGCATCAAACAGGGAACACTGACTGGAATACAAAAAAAAGTTCACTGTGTGAATATAAATGCTCTATAAATATGTGCAGGAACTGCATATTTATTTAAAACAAAAGTTTCTGTGCTGTCATTAGCCAGGGCAGATGCACAAGGGGAAATCCTGGCCCTAGTGAAATCAACGGAAACATTGCCATTGACTCCAGAGTGGCCTGGATTTCATTTTGTTACTTCATTAGTGTCTGAATATCACTTATCACAGTGAAATTCCAGCCCTGACTGCAGCATTCAGGTGCTACCAAATGTGAATGATTAATAATAGTCCTGAATAATTGCTAGTTTGAAGCAATTTAAGGGCAATAGAACCAGATGGAGGTGTGCCGTCTTTTACACTGAATAATTTTCAGTGAGAGCCCTGACTTCCTCTGTGGGAGTTTGTGCATGGCAGTTTATGGGCTCCATCCCATGCCTTATCTGCTAATAGCACATCCATCTCACTGAAGGGAACACTTGACAGATACTATACAGCGTAGAATCTGCTGATCTTCCAAGGGCAGTCAAAAGGCTCTTTTCTTCTGCCAAAGGTGAAGGATATGTTTTTTGGATAGTAACTAGAGCTGAACACTTCAGTGTAAGACAAACTAACAACATTCATTTACAACTGTGCCATAGTATATTATAAAAGAAATACTTTTTCTAACTACTGCTGGTTGTCAGGCTATGCTCTGAAATGCAAGGATTGCTAGCTCTTGTAGTAGTATTATCACAGCTTGCACAACTTTTAACTGTCACATCACAGGATCAGCTTGTTAGTTTGGTTTTATTGTCTTAAATCCCAAGCCAGCTAAACAACTGTATAAGCCTTGTGGCCTACAGTTCCAGTCCCATTTGAAAATTCAAAACTACCATAACTGTATAGGCTATTTGCCCAGAACCCCAGGTGAACAGAAGCTCTAAATACAAATGTAGTTTCTGATCCCCTCTATTGGTGAACAAGGGGAAGAATGGCTAGAGAACAAGGTTCATTTGCACAATTTACCCACAATTCCTTCACTTACACTATGACACCCTATTCCCGTATTCTGGAATGAACCTGGTAGCATTTCACAACAGACTGAAGACAAATGTATCTGGACTACAGCACTATTCTACTTGCTCACCACAAAGTATAATTGAAGTTTCACAGCTACAGGAAAGGAAAGTCATATGGGATCTGTTAGGATATGCCATGAAGGTACGAGGGGCTAACTATCAAAGCTGCTGTGGGTAAGCAGTTTATCACTCATTTTAGCAGACAGACCAGCAATCCATCTGGTGCAGAGATGATACTGTGTTCTCTTCCTTCCTCAATGTTGTCTTTGTTTTATATACAGATTTGGTGCTCTCAAGTGGGGAAGAATTGTCTATTCATCCTGTTCACAAAGGATGTACCTAGCAATCCCAAAAATTCTGACTGGAAGCTCAAGCCATTTCAGTCTTGGATCTAAGATAGCTCCTGACAAAAAGATTACATGCAATTAACTTGAAATTCTTGACATGTCCAGTGAAGTCAATAAGAAGTCAAGTCCTTTTGTAATGCTTGCTTTTAGTTAAACATGTACTTAAGTCATATTGACTTCAATTGACATGTTTAAGTGCTTTGTTAAAACAAGATCTTTCTGGTTTTCCAAGACCTATCCTTGAGTCATTATCATTTAAGATTTTTTAAAATCAACAATGATACTGAAAATGACATTACCCTAGTAGATTACAGTTAGAATGAGTACATAAAATATCTAACCAACCTAAGATGCCCCAGTGCAATGCATTACAGTTTAAGTCTATAAACTGCCACAAAGTATATCCATTATTAGACACTCATCATTTTTATGTACCAGGCTATTTTGGAAGGAAATTCCTTCAGTGATCCTCTGAAAACACATTTAAGGCAGTAAATAGCACTAATTTGTACACCTTTTCATACAATGAAAATTAAAATGCTTCCAATACCTTAAATACAACTAAATATTTTTGTTACCATTAAATCAGATTTAACAGCTGATCTTTTGTATCCTAACTAAAGTTATGTCAATATTTACCAACTAATGTACAATAAGCATTCTGTTTGCAAAGAAATCTAGGCTAATTGTTTCTATAGTAAGATTATGTACTTAAAAATCATGGATATTTATAGGTGTCAGTTGGTTGGGCGCAGTGTACAATTCTAGTTATTAAGAAAAGATTTTAATGCTGGTTTTCCCTGGTTTGACATTCCTAATAATAAATGTTTATGAAGAGAATATGCCATCTCTCTTAGTGAACTCATAAATGTGCACAATGGTTGTCATAAATGTCCCAGCCTAATTACAAACATTTCTTACTGAATAGTCTGAGTATCAGCATCTACATGATTTACCAAGAACTTTGATTTGTTTTGAGGTTAAGATTATAGTTGATTCTGCAGTGCACATGACTCTGGCTAGGGTTAATTTAAATAGACAAACAAATAACCCATGTGCTCAGCATGCAGTATCCCTGGCATCCACACAAATAATAGAAATTACACTTATAGTATGGTCAAAATGAAAAGGGAAGAAGATCTAATGCCTGAGGGGATTTTTACAGATACAGGTTGTAAGGCAGGCTCACAACCATGAAATATTACTTTCTGACATCAGCCAGAAAGATATAAAGAAAACCAGTCAACTGTTCCATTTTCAAGAGCATAACTGTAAAGTTTATGACAACGGAGTTCAGTGGTTTTTTCAGCATTAAAATTTTCCTTTACATACAAAAACTTGTCCCTAGGAACATGTCTCTGTCTCAAACAAACTAAAGATGTCAAGTAAAGCTTAAAAAAATGTGGAGCACTATGATTTAATTTGAGACTGACTTTCTAAGTTTGCATTAATATTCAATAACCACAAATACATGGCCCTTTTGTTTACTTTCAGCATATTTGATGAACTTATATTAAAAAGTAATTTAGAGAACATCTATTTTTAAAGGAACATATTTGGGACTGTAGCACATAACACAATTAGGACAACTTAGGTGTGCTTACAATCATTCAGAATCAGCTGCACTCTCCGAGAGCTATGGAATATTTTCACTGACATTTTTAGAAGTTTAGGGTTTAAAATTTTTATGTCAGATAACTCTTATGTTAGATATGCAAAATGTATCCCTCTTGTTGACTGAAACATCATTGACTAAGATTCTCTTATTCAAAGTAACATGTGGCCAAGCAAATGGTTCAACAGGAATAGAAAATAAGGAATTTTCTCTTCAGATTGTAGTCCAATTAGCACAGAGAAAAACTGAGCTTGTTAGCTATGAATTCTTTCTAGTGAATGTATTTTACCTGTAATTGAAATGGATAATGTTTTAAGAATAGGTTTGCTCTGAAGCAAAGGTTTAAAACATTTCTACATCCTTCTCCTCCATCAGGTTAGATGGAACAGGCAGTGGGATCTATGGGAAATACTGAGAAAAAAAGTCTGTATGAATAAAAGATTAGACTGATTTTTTCAAGCTGTTGTTACTAGAGACTAAATACCTCAGCTGTCTTTAAAGCAGTGTTGTTAGCCAATTATTGTGTTAACCTTAAGTTTTATTTCTAACATCATGTGAGAAGCTTTCAATTTTGAAAGCCCATCAAAAAATATTGAGAAAAGGTCTTTTGAGAAATGCCAAATGGGTGCACATCAGTGGGCATGTCTAACACTAGATGCTAAATGTGCAGTAACACCTCATGGCAGAAACGGTGCTAATACACAGTATTATTATGCTACTGCACCATAGCATCACTAAAAAGGTCTGTGCTAATGCTATTGCACAGTAATGCCTGTTACTGTGCATTGATTTAGTGCTTGGTTATACAAGTACTAAATGTAATGCACAGTAACTGTGGTGCATTAATGAACATGTAGAAACACCCACTTATGTAATATTTTGCAGATGCTACTTTCAGGTTGTGTAAATAAAATCCTGAAAGTTCTACTCACTTTGATCTGTATGTTACAAAGACTTGAGTTAGTCATCATTGTTAAGAATTAAATGAAATCACATATAGTTTTATTCGATGATCACAGTTAGAACTAATATTAAAATGCTGAAAAGACATTAATTGATGTTCTATTTTGCAGAGACAGTAAAACAGACCTCTAAACCTTATATGTAATATTTAAGACTAACACTTCCAAAGTGATCACTCTCTTTAAATTTTATGTTTGATATCTTCCTATGACTTGGAAATATACATTTCAGGTGCACTGTAAATTCTAAGATGACATATATTGATTTCTCAAAGTAAGCTTCTTGGATAGGCAGCAACCAGCAACTGAGTGACTTTTGCTGACTGGATTCTTTTTTTTAAATTCTAATAGTTTATTAATGGTTAAATTGTACTAATAAAATAAAACAAATATATATATAAACTAAGTAAAATACAATAAGAAAGCAAAATGAAAGTATTACAAAATAGATAATTATATATACATTCTATAAATTCAATAAAGGCTAGGGGAAGGGAAGAGTTTGACATTATATACAACCAACTAACAAATATACATATACATTTAAAAAGATACCAACCCACCAACAACAAAGTTAGTAGAAGAGTCATATCTCATATTGAGCCAAGTTATATCTATTTGCATAGATAATATTTTCCATTAACATAACATGCATAAGTTCTTTTAACCATTCCAACAATGAAGTTATGCTGGGAGTTTTACATTTCCCCAAAATTTCCCATTTGACTGCCAAAAATATTATAGCTAGTCATTCTTTCTAAGGTCCAATAAAATCTACTTAATATCTTGTTCAAAAAAATCTTAAAAGCAATGATTAGATATTTTACACAGTGATTTCCAGATACTATCCCATTTCTCAACTGTTAATCCTTTTTCCATTTATAACAACATCTGCTGTATATAATAATTTATTAATCCAATTTGTATGCATTACCAAGAAAGTGAGGTTTATCCTCAGAGTACAACACATATCTGTCCAAATTTGTATGTGATAAATTATTCCATATATTCCCATATGTCTTCTTCAGCCAAGCACAAAGTTTTTTTTGCAGAATATGTCCTGTTCCTTACATAACTGAAGCTTATGTATACGTGTGTGTGTGTGTGTGTGTGAGTATACGTGTGTGCATGTGCATATATGTACGTATATAGGTAGGGGTGTGTGTGTGTGTGTGTGTGTGTGTGT